>JAUUEB010120705.1:0-14842 GCA_032362205.1 Clione limacina | reverse complement strand
ATATCAAATATTATCTTAGTTTAGCCAAAGGCTATGGCTTAATTTCTGTTGTTTAAAATCAATATCTGAATACAACAACAAAAGAACTCAGTTCCAGTTTTTCAAAGCTTAAAGGCTGTGACCAAAGCAGCATATAAGGAATGTGGTATACCCAACTACCTAGATGCCAGTGAGTTCCCCAAAATTAAGACAAGTCTACATTGTCTAGCTGCTTGATTTGAGTATGCATTTGAGGTAGAACCAAAATTATGAGTAAAAAATAAAAAGATGGATGTGTAGCTTTGAGAAATCCTAGATTGATCTAGCTGGTCCTTTAATTGTAATGCAACTGATGTCTCACTTTACACTTGCTTAGCTACATCTTAAATATAAGCGTGTTGAGTTGCTGTTCGTTTGCAAGAATTTCAACAGATGACTAATCAATGTTGTTTTTTAAAAAATAAATTTTCTATCACTTCTTTTCATGTAACTGTTGTTTTTCAGGTGATAAGCTGGCTCCCTAACATTAATGATGTCCTCGAAATTGCAAACAAGCAATTTCTGAGGATTACAGCAGCAAAGATAACACAATATTTCCTCAAGAATACTGTCACTAAGGAACAGAAAACTGAGTGAGTTTTGAATGCCTGTTTGATAATACATAGTAATATATAAATGATACAAAGCTATTACTTTAGCTATGTATTTATATTTTGTATAAAGTACTCATAGACATATATACAAAGAAATTGAATGATACGAATTACCATACAGTATTTACTTGTTTTAATGTAAAGATTATCATCTAAACTAATATAAGAATAACAACAAGTCAGTTTTAGATTTTTATTTTCACTCTACACTGCATAAATGAAAATAGAACTCACATGTTTGTTCATGTTTTGTAGCACGTTGACATTTCTAGTAAAATTGTTACTGATATAACCTATCATATGTAATGTAGCATTTAATACCTTACAAAATGTGTTCCCTGACAGTTATTGTTATAGAAAACAAAATGTTCAGTTCATGTACAGTAGTAGACAGAACCATGTTGAAAGTTTTTGGCTCAAAATTTAGTTACTGTAAGATGTTCCCAGTCTCGCTTTTTTGAATGCTCATGTTGATAAAAACAGGTTTAAAGTTATCAAAAATAAAATGTAATATGTTTGTGTAAATTATAAAATATCTTTTGCTTTTTGATTTGATGATGGAGACTGAACAAATTCTTTCTTTTTCAGCTTTTTCTGCCTGGGTTTAGGATTTTCAACAAACAGGAGAATATGGAACAAAATATACAGTGTCAGGGATCTTCTCAGGTTTTTGAAACAAGATTGCAGTGGGTACAGTGTTTCAAAACAAGGAGTAAGTTGACATAAACATTCTATATTATATTTCTTTTTAGTCAGTTTTTCTGTCTAAAGTCTGTCTGTCACACTCCTCTGTATTGATTAAAAGGCATTTGAATTTGTCAGAAATAACATTGTCCAATAAGCTCAAAAGAATTTACCAATGAACACTGGATCATGGGTCATACTTTCCTTACGACACACACAAGAATCTTCCAAATGCCCACCAAATTATTGATATGAGTGCATATAACAAGTAACAATTTTATTCTAGCTGAGTCAGTTGCAATGTAGAATTCACTACATACATGAATGTACAGTTCTGAAAATGGAATGTCTTAAAGATCACTGAGTCTGAAATGTTATACTGTTGAAACTCCAAATAAGGAACTATAAAGCATTTTTAGGGTTAGAGTAAGAAACAAATTATCACTTTGTCTTCATTTTTTATGGATATGATACAACCCTTTGTTTGACTACTACAACTGTTCTTATATTATGAAGTATGTTTTATTAATGAATTTTCTATTATAATTATCTTTCTTTTCTGAATGCAGATCACTCCAGTTTTGAAGCTGATTTTGAAGAATAAGAATTTTGAATGGAATCAAGAAAACTTGGAGATGCTATTACCATATCTAAAGTTTATTCCACGCTCTGTTTTGGGAAAACTGGATGAAAAGTTACTCTACAGTAATCTAAACCTTATCAGCAATGCTGGTTTTGATACAGGCACTGTAAGTATCTGATTGCTTTTTTATTTGATGCACAGGTTTTGGGCAAATAGGTTAGTTTTCTATCAAATATATTCAAGAATTAGCTACAGAAAAACAGGTTCTCCTTCAAACAGGATTTACAGCTTGAAATAAAAATGATTGAGAAGAGAAAAAAAACTTAATTGTTTATGATTTTCATTCCATTAGATTTATTTAAAATGAATGTTTTGTGATTTAATTTGTATGGTTGAATGCAGCCTACTTTTTGAAACCATGTTTCTGTTTTGATTATTAATTTAATTTTTTAAATTTTCATAGCACAAATTAAAACGTATCTGAGTATTCACAGGCTTCGATTTACTGTAATTAACAATTTACATGATATGCACATGTTTATTCAAATTTGGCTTGTATGGTACATCGGCTATAAGCTTTAATTTGGTTAAATAATTTTGTGTTAGCCACTGTTTTACACTGATCAATATCAATTTTACCTGGTAACTTCTATAATTTCAGCTCCGGAAACTGCTTAACCAACTGAAAGTTACCACGAAAATCACGGTAAGCCTTACAATGTAAAACTTGATATTAATCTTGGGGTTATTTGTATTAGTTGCCATAAAATAATATGAAAGTTATATGAACTGTTCCTACTTTGTTTATTATATTTATGTTGACGTATGTTTTAAACTTGCAAAAAAAATAAAGCTTTTTGTCTAACTTTTCTTTTTAAGTCTGTCAAAATCAATTTGAATGGATTGATATTTATACAGTCTTGTGTCTCTAATTGGTAATCATTATCAATCGCTGCTCTGAGGAATATATCCTGACTTTTGTTGTGATCAAAAGAATAAGATTCTGTTATGCATAGATTCTGTTATCCGCAATAAATTGTAAGGAATGGAGGTGTTCTGATTAGACATGTTTGATTGTATTTGTGGCTTCTTTTTTTATCTTCTTAACAAGCAAATGCTTTGGTGTTTTGGGTTCAAATTTTTGATCTGTTAGTAAACAGCTTTGATGAAAGTAGGGTGGTAGAGTAAATTCCCCCCTTTGCATTTATTGAATATTACCTTGAATCAAACATTGAACATTTAATAATTCCTTCAGCTCTCAACTTTGGACTGCGACGGCATCAAGAAATTGGGAAGTTTCCTCCTGGTTCTGAAAGTGAAATCCCTGAAAGAGATTCCTGATGCGGCAGTATACACCTGTAGACCTTATATTAGCAAGCTCATAAGAGAGAAGGATATTTGTAAAAGAAATAAATGGTTTTGCAAGAATTTCTGGAATAAGGTGAGATAATATTTTTTTGGTGGACTTATGGCAGTGTATCTGAATTGCGTGGGTCTGGGTCAATATCCAGCCAGCACTGCATGCTTGCTGCCAATCTCAACTGGCTTGATCTTTGGTCAGGACATTGAATGTGGGAGCAACATTTCTATAACATTATTGTGTTGTAAAGGTCATCAAGCACTTACAACATTTCTATAACATTATTGTGTTGTAAAGGTCATCAAGCACTTACAACCGACTAATCTAAAGAGAATATCTACCAAGACCTGCAATGTTTAAAGACAGTGCTTGCAGTAAACATTGCTCAATTTCCTTGGTCATATCTGTGTTTGACTTTTAGCTTCATTGTACGAGGAAAATAAGAATAATTTATTGAACAAGGTAAATAGATCTTTGACAAAACCCCTAAAATATTGAGCTTTGGTTTCACTCAGCTCTTCAGGAATGGAGAAAAATATGGTTTATTACCTAACTAAAGTTATTTTCTGAGTAAATTTTGATTTGAATCACCATCCAAATATAGAAGTACAACATAAACCAAATCATGGAGGATACTTTTATTTCAAGTTAATGATCCAGAAGTCATACAACCATGTAAGCCTTTGGCAGGGAAAAGAATTAATAGCTTTTGCAAAATTTCATTTGTCTGAATGCAAAGACTATTTGTGTCTGATATTTGATTATTATCCATATTGAAAACAAAATAAGTATGCATTAAAATTTAGAATTATTGCAATATCATTTACCGCCTTTTCCAAAACAAAAGCAATATCTATGCATTAAATTGAAGAATGATTGCAATACGATTTACCCCCTTTTTTTAAAAATAAAAGCAATAAGTATGACTTAAATTGAAGAATGATTGCAATATGCTTTTACTGCATTGGAAATGTGTGTTACTACTCATCTCCAAGAATATAACTTTTCACATTGTATGTCATACTCATATTATTGTGGCTTTCATAAAATATTGTCTCTTGAGCTATTTGTTTTAAGTCATGTCATGTGTTATTTCTATAATATCTCTGAAACCTGAGGCATGAGGGTATGGCTTCTTTTCTGTTATAATAGAATTTAAGTCCTCTCCATATGTAAAAGTAAACTGTTTGATATGGCTTTATTGTGCCTGTATTGTAGTATACTTGTCTGGTGCCATAGCAATATATATAGCACTTAAATGACCTATTTGAGTCGATAGCGCTGTAAAACCGTAACATAAATAAATCTGAAATCTATTAAACCAGTTTTTGAATCTGTTTTGTCTCTCTCCCTCACTTGTCAGGTCAAAGGTCATGCTGAAAAAGCAGGAGATAAACTTGGAAAGGTGGTTAGCGAGATTGATGGTAAATTCATAAAGTTCTTACCCCGTGAGGACGTTGAAAAAATTGATCTTGAAGATTTAGGTGGAGTTGACAAACTAACTGACATGGAGTTCACAGAACAACAGGTATTTTCAATGTGTGACTATACTGTATATGTTGACCTGCAGGTCACAAATGATTTCATTTTGTGTTATGTCAATAATATGTATATGACAATGAACTCCTCGTATCCTTATCTGGTTTGGCATATAGTTTACTTTGTAAGAAACATTCATTGATTCATTGTTGTTATCAAAGAATTTATACATATGTGAAAATCGTGATGAGCTCTGACTTAAATAGCTCAAACAATTGTAACTGTAACTCTGGCAGTCTAAATATCTAAAGTACCTTTTGAAGTTGGATAGCTGCCACCCTCTAGGTGGAGGGACGCACAAAAATGTGAAAACATCAGAGTGCAAAGGAGTCCGATAATGCAATGTCAGTCCTCTTGGTTTGCTTTTAACTATGTTGATTCTGTTCGAGTTGAAAGCGGGCGAACAATGTGAACAAACAATCAAAATAGCTCAAAATGATACCATTAACAATGTTTTATTATAGGATTATAGGAAATCAATAATAAGAATGCAGGTGCTGCTAGCAGTTCGACCCCTTTTTTATATTTTAGGTGAAAAATCTTCTGTTTTTCTATGATTTATTTACTTTTTTTACAGTTAACCAAAAATGTCATGCATACAACATTCATGAAAAATGTTCACCATTCAAATTTACCAAAAATTCATGTTTCTTTACAGGCACCAATAATGATGAGAAAATTGAAAGCTGTAAAAGGTGAGATCAGTGCCTCAAACACCAACTACTCAGCACCAGAACTGATAAGATGTGGTACAACGTACATACATGGTCTCTCTAGTTCAGAATTTGAAGCACTACCTGAGGACCCAAGTTTGTTTGAGATGCTTCCTCAAATGGCAGAACACTTTGCAGACTTAAATGAAAAGAAGGCTAGTGTTTACTTTTTGTATTTCAAAATTGACACTTTTAAAAGTAAAATGAAGACTGTTTAGATCATGCAATGACACATATTTCAATGTTTACAAAACCATCAAGATTGAACATCCACACAACAAGCTTTGACAGTTTCACATTTCTTTCAGTATGAAATGATATAAAAACATCATAGCTATTTATGTCAAGACATGATATCAAATTAAATGTAATCCTTCGAGGGCATGGAGTTTTTCCGCGGTATACAAAATTACAAAAATATTGGGTGTTAATTAAATACCTGACTTTAGATAACGCAAATTACTTAAGATGCTGATTTTTACAGTATCTCTCTATTGGGCCTGTCAGGTTAATAATATATTGTAAAGCACTTTGAGCCGAGGAAATTATGATGCAATGAAATTATTATTTGTTGTTGGTTTAATCTTTACTTCATTGTGTTTTTGTTTATTTTTGTTCACATTCCTCATAAAGTTTTAATAAAAACACACAAACTACTTAAAGCTTGTAATATTATCATTTATATTTTGTGTGTGAGTTATAAGAAATACCTTCAATCTTTTATTCAGATTGAAGTTGTCTACCGAAAGATAAAGAAAGTTCTTGGCTTAGATAGTGCATCCGATTTGTGTCTAGACCAGGCTATGGCTGAGCAGATGGCTATGTTCTTTGCTGCTTCTGGGTAAGAAGTTATTTTACCCTGTGCTTTGAAATTATAGATAAATATTTTAACTATCAGTTATAGAAAGACACTACTTTTACCTTTAACATTCTTTACAAATGCTTCTCAATAATGAAACTCTCATCTTTCAAATACACAAAATATGCACTTTGATGTTAACGGTAGTGTTGTGTTCTGCCCGCATATTCTTCAATTCCTTGAATTTGGAATACTGCACCTGATGAACTGCATCTCAATTTGATAATTAATATTCATTTCATCATACACTGAAGAGAAGGATTGGCGACAACTCTGAGGTCATGTTTGAGTTAATTCCACAACACCAGAAAGGTGGTTGATAATTAAAACCATTGCGAGTGGAGTGACTGTTAACAGTGTCATCAAACATCAATGCAAATTTGTTCTTTCACCTATCTTCACGGGAGTTTGTGTCACTCAGCTAGCTGTGCAATGTATTGATCTGTTTCCTTATTTACCACTTTATTGCTGACTTTTTTATGAGAATAATCATGTTAAGTTGCATATGTAACTGGCATACATAAGTAGAAACAAGTTTTTTTTTTTAAATTTATGTCAAGAAAGGTTAAATACAAACATGATAAAGATGAGAATCATTAATAACTTGGTATTTTTATTTTGTTATTTTCTGCTAACATTTTAAAGTTCAGATGATTTAATAACTGGAAGGGTTATCAAGGTGATTTTTTATTAGTTTGCACTTTATGATAATTAATGGACATAGCTAAGTTTGATCAAAAGTGACTTACAGAATAGTAATCCCTTGAATCAGACTTAGTGTAGCAATAATGAACAACCATGAAGACAAATACAGCCAGTGGCTGTCTTGAATAAGTAGAGGAAAGAAGAAAAAACATATAGTTGTTGAGTATGGTGGACGCTATGTACAGGTGGAGGTATTATTGGTGGTTACGTAGTCAAGTTTTACTATGTTTACATTTTATTTATTTATAGTTTTCTATTTTACTGTTTCCTTAAAAGGCGAGAAGACTTGAAGAAGTGTTCCAAAGAAACAAGAAGAGTAATCCTTGGCAAGATGGGCCAGAATTACGACTTTGTGAAAAAAATGCCAAGACAGAAAATTCAAGAGTTATTCTCAACTATTATGGAAACTGATGTAAGTCAAATATACCTGCTTATTGAGATTTTCATAACCTGCGTATAAAGAAAACATCTACAATTTTTTAAAAAGAACCTAGACACATGTTTGCATTATGACACATGTGAAAATTTGGGAAATGAGCTTTGATAAAATCGGAAAAATCAGCGCAACAGGGGAATAGTTTTGTAGGGGTTGATTTGTATACTATGTATCACTGTTCTACCAGAAAAGTTGTGTTCTGCTTTAAGAATATGTTTTTTGGTTTCATTTCTGTACTCTATTTATATAGCTTGTTTTTTATGCCTGTGATGCTTGTTTACTTTTAGTAATGACTGATGGCACTTATGATAGTCTTAATGAGCTTTACCTTTACATTTTGTTGCAATATACTTCATTTTCTTACCAAGTTATTCAATCTAGATTGGAAAATGTAAAATGTAATTTTTTAAAGTTTATTACAATTGTCTCATTATGATAACATATTGTAAGGTCATAATCTGTCTCTGACTTATACCCTTTGAGACTATGAGGTATTGATTGGATAAATCTAGTCCAGAGGCTGAGTCAAGCTAACATACTTGCTGTACACATCTTTAAAAGACTTGTCACAGTTTCTAGCTATTGAGAAGTCTTCATTCATTTTTATTCATAAAGAAGAGAAATGTATGGTATAAACAATGCTTTAATAAAAGTGATAAAAAATAGCAATACTACTTACTGTTGAGAAAGAAGTGAATTGTACAATATACAAAATGCTTAAACGAAAGTGTAACACAGTGTTACTTACGATTTGACCAAATGAACTCTTGATGACTGTCAAATCAGGTCAGATCCTTGTATAAATCCATCCTGTGGTCTTATCCTCTGAAGGTCACTTTGTAATAATACAGATAAACTGAGATTTTATAAACATAAAATTGAGAGCTAATGTCTTAAAAGAAGCTTGTATTAGATGGATTGCAAAGGTAAGGATGGGGCTTAGTTATATCTGATCATATTGAATAGATTTTATTACAATTTATTTTTGCTTAGATTATCTTTAATACTTTCATCTGTGTTATTTGATTGATCATTTATCTGATTTTTCATTAACTTTATATTTTGTAATTTCTAGGATCTTGCCTCCAAAAGTACTTTCAAAGAAGAGGACATGAAAAAATATGGCTATATGTTGTGTGGAATTAAATCATCAGAGGCTTCAAAACTTGATGATACAGCCATTGATGGATTCATGGGAACATTAAAAGATTGTGGACATCTTGAATCAACCTGTAGAAAATCTTTAGTATCCAAAAGTATTTCTGCATCAGGGTAAGACTATATTTTCACTACTAAGGTCTAGGTTTTATCCAGTAAATGTACAACTTTATTTTTTACCATTCATTTGTTAAAAAAAAATGTCTGCAAGTAGAAAGTTTGGGCATTCCCCCATTTAATGAATTGCATACTGCTATTACAATGATTATTGTTAAAGTAAATTTGAATGGTGTCTTCATGCACAGTTAAAAAAATTACATAGTTTTCAAAATATGTAAATTTATATCACTGACAACAAAATTGGGGCAGTAAGTACTTTTGGCACACATCAACAATAGTGTATTTTATGACAATGCAATTTTTTTTCATGATTTTCCAAACTCTTAGAGCTTTATACAATTATCCATAGTCTATATTCATTCCTAGCTCCTTTATATATATTAAGATATCTAAGAGAAATGTACCTTTTGCCTTTTATATACTAATGAGAAAAAAAGTAAATCATGCTTTAATTATCCTATTTTTCAATACCCATCTATTTCAGGGGATTGTCAGATATGTTGAAAAGCTTTCCGCAGCGGTTAGAGGATCTTGGCAGTAATATTATTGAAATAGATACCAATTTGTTTGGGTCTTTGGACACGGTAAGAGTTTATGAGGAGGATTTTTGAAGTATTATATCTCCATGAATTTGCCACCATACTCAGATTTTGTAGGGCAAATATTATTTTTTTTAGCCAGGGTGATTCTTTAGTTCAATAATTTATCTTTATGTTATTGCTTTTTAATCACTCTTTGATTTAAACATCAAAATATGATTGAATAAGTTTTATAGTATAGTTTGAAAGAAAGGACTTTTCTTCTTACTATCCTCTAAATTCTTGAAAACTCAAGGATTAGGCAAAACAAATTGGTCTAGGAGCCAGTGACAATTACACTTTTTGCTCCTATAAATCCAAGTACCCAAATCTTGTTCTTCAGGTATCTAGTTTCCTAAAACTAAATTTCCTTAATAAAAAAAATGTGGTTCTAACACAGCAGAAATTAAGAAATCGCTGAAGTTTCATATGTAATTATTTCTTTAAACTAAGCATATCTTGGCGAAATCAAAAGTAATTCCTCAAAAGATCATTCAGCTATACAGTTTCGCTATCACAATATATTCTTTTTTTCTTATACCTGTTCACAGGAAGCCAAGCAAATTTTATCATCTAGTACTCAGAAATTCATGCAGTCTATTAATAGAGTCAAGGAAGAGGTTAAATCTCGACCATCAAGTGAAATCAGCGATGATGAGAAAGCAGAAACTGAGGTAAAGATACAGAAACTGGGGAAAGCAACATTTAATGCCATTAGAGATACATCTTTTGAGAAGAGAAAGAAGAGAGAAACTGGTATGTTTTTATTTCCTTTGGTTTTCTTAAATTATGTTTGAACCATAAGTCATGACTATTAAAATATTATGACTTAAAACATTTGATGAAATTGATGTTACCCAAGTTTAAAAAAAGACCTTATCCAGAAATAATTTTAATGGAAAATTAACACTGCCTTGTCTGATGTTCATGGTGCACAAACAATTTCTGTGTCAAAACTATATATTTTTTTCACTTTATGAAAGTCTTTGATTATCTGATCTTGATTGTTTTTTTCTGGGATACATCTATTATTTTCTTTATTTTAACAATGATTATATATAGTGTAAACTGAGCATGAATGCCAAGTTACTTGTATCTTTGGTTATGTGTCATCATGCAACAATGATTATACTGGGTTGGCTACTTTATTAAGCTGATAGAAAACAGATCATTAACCTGGCAGGTTTTTGTCTCAATTGACACCAAATTATTCATGAAGCTTTTTGAATCAGCTAAGTAAAGAACACAAGGCCCAGTACTCTAAAAAAGCTGTTAGCAAGAGAATACTTATAAGACACATTTCAGAAATGAGATCGTTAGTTTTTTCTTTGCATTGTAAGAATACCAGAATATGTATCCTGAATACAAAAAAAATCTGGAGGGTTCATGCATGCATTTATAATCAAAACTATTTTGAATGTATGGTTAGCACTCTGTCACCATATACCACAATTGCCTAGATTTCTGGTCTGGTGCTTTAACCAATATGCCATTGTGTTTGTAACCTTTTGTTGGTTGGATTTTATGGACATTTGTTTGGGTCAAATGTTTGCGTGGTCATCTAGTACAAATGTCATAAATATTTCATTAATGTATTTTTCCAGCCGCTGTTACATGTGACACTATTCGGTCATTTGATGGAGAGCTAACCTTCCTCGAAGCTGCAGACATCGAAGGTATGGACTCAAGTGAATTCTCAGACTGTTTGACAGAGTTCCAAAAAACAACATGGGAAAGCCCAAAGTCTGAGGCCATTGCTACACAACTTCTTGCTGTGAGAGATATTTATTTTTATAATACTTTTTTATCTAACACTTTCTAACGACTATGTGGTTAAAATTGTATACACTTTTGTCTTAAATATATCTCATTAATCAAATTGCTATCTTTTATATTTATCTATATATTTGAAGTAAACCATGTTAAGTAAAGATCATGACTATGGTAATTATCTGATATCAATTTTGAGAATTTTGAAATATTTTTGCATATGTATATGTGAGCATAATCATGAACAAACAAATTAAACATATATATTTTGAAGGTAACAAGAGAATCTTTTTCTTTTGAAAACAAATCACTATGACTCAACTTGAAAATTGATTGCCACAGTTTGTGATTTCAGACACCCACTCCATTAAAAAAAAAAAACTTTGGTTCTAATTTGAAGATTTTGATAACATCAAAAGTAAAATATCTCAGAAATACACACCTTTAAATATAGTACACACTTAAGAATGATAATTTGTAAATCAATTGCTTTCTCCCTTGTGGCTACACAATTAATTTAAATCTTTGTTTATCATCCCAGACTTTTGGCAGTGATACCAGCACCTGGACCAAGGATAATGTTGCTGATGCCGGTGGCCTCCTGGATTCTCTAACCTCAGATCACATTACCAAACTGACTGTTCTAGATGATGAAGCACTCTCCAACCTTGGCACTTTCACATTCACCAATAATGTAAGAAACCATGTGATTTATATTGAAGAAAATAAAATATTAGCCTAATTTGATCTAACTTCATTCAGTAAAGTCAGGTTTTAACTCAATTTAATTTAAGAGACTGTCAATACCTGATTTTTCCTCAAAAAACAATATCAAATAAACTTTCTCTATAATGAACAAAACTGGTACCAATATCAGTTAAACAAACTGTAAGGCAAAAAGGACCAAGTAAAACTCAAAGGGAACTGGAAATGATGCTAAAAAACAAAACAAAAATAATTTTACAGCCATATAAACCAAAGGGAAATAATCATAAAATACATTTATCCATGCTGCTATTATTGAGTTAATTTCCTTTGCTAAATCCAAATGTTTTTCTGACTATAGTGATGTAAACTTGAACAAAGTTCTGTTTTCATTAAGAAAAGAGCTGGACCCAACAATTTTTCTTGAACCTGACTCTTTTGAAGTTTTAAATGTGTCCTTAATACAATATATCATCATAATGATGGTTGTTTTACATGCAATGTGTAGCTACAATGTTTTTGCAGGACTAATGTTTATAAATGATGTCAGTTATCCATTTTAAGACAGAAACCAACCACAGGCTGGCTGCTTTTAGTTTTTTTTATGTCAAATTCTAGAATTTGACTCTTTCAAAGGTGTTTAATATCCAAAATTTCAATTGCCTTGAAGTTTTTGACTCTGATCAGAGGCAGTTTGAGACACTTGTTCTCGTCGCTGACACAACCTTCATTTTGTTGATGGAGACATTAAACACCTAGCTAAGATTTTCAAAAGACATTGGTTTGTTTTCTACATAAACTAAAAAGTGAATTGTCATTAACATTTGGTTATAGATAGTTTAAGATGGCAACATTGAATTGGCAAATAACCAATAACCAATTTGCGTAAAGTAATTTATGATTTATATAATTTACATTTATTTAATGTTCTTCCATAACAGGCAGGTCACATTATGACTACATACATGACTAGCAATGATATTGATGATGTGTCAACAATTAGCTCTGATGTCCTTGGCAACACTGGAAATCTTGTCTGTGGCTTGGATACAGCCACTATTGGCCAACTTAATGCAGAGGCTGTTAAGTAAGTGCTTGTGTAATAATCTTTTTTTTTTAAATGTATTTCATTTTGTTAATTCATGAAAAGCTAAGTTTTTGTTCTTACACATAAGAGGCTCAGTTCATGGGTGCCACTCTTGCGTATTCTTCCGAAATTGCTCGATACAGATTTCTGTATTTGTGAAATTATGGGGGGAAATCGGGAATTGGCACATTTTGCTCCGGTCGTTTTCGTGAGTATGTACATATTTTTTTGAGACAACAATCTTCCGGTTTTCGATAGATTCATGGCACAATTGCTTAGACGATCTTCTTCCCTTTAATTTGAAACAACTTTTTAAAAAATCGTTTGATATTTGACCGAAATACAGCCATTTTAGTACACATTTAACAATTTTTTGGGAAATCGCTGGGAATCCTGTGAGTTTTAAGACAACAACCTACTATTGATTTTCCGATATAAATATGCCACAGTTGCTTGGAGGATCATCTTCCTTTTCATTTGAGACCAAATTTCTTTTAATCGGTTGATAATTGACCAAAATACATCTATTTTAGTGCACATTTTATCAACGATTTTTCAGAAATCACAGGAAATCTGTGAGTTTGAAGAGGCTGATGTTCCGTTTTCTAATAGATTTATGACACTATCGCTTTGAAGATCACCTTCCTTTTTATTTGAGACCAACTTTATCAAAATCGGTTGATTTTTGACCAACATACTGTCATTTGAGTATCAGTCTTAAATCAGTGTATGTTAACCTACCCCTTCTGACATCCCTGAAGAAGCAACACTTTTGACCCTTAGACTTTTTTCCTTAGATATTAGGGGCTTCTTTGTCAGGAAGAAAACTTCTTAACTCCATCCATGTATGCTCTTATCTTTCTTTTACAAGGTGATCTTAGCTGCTGGATTTATTTCCCAAGTCATTAATTACATCAGTCAAATGTAACTTCTTCCTTTTTGCATATGTTATTAAATTGTTAATTCATTTTTGTAGCATTAGCCCTGTAATATACTTCTATTTTGTTGCAAATGTGTGAGGAAAGGGTTATTTTGACTTGTATAATTGCAATAATTTTAAAGCTTACGGGGGGAAAGCCCCTGTAACCCCCATCAGGACTCTGTCCTTGGAACCTGCAAGGGGTCTCCCATTTCTCTAAAACCTTGTAAAATTTCCAGGCAAACCTCTTGATGATCACTTTACTGACTTCTACAATTGGTTAAATAACTAAAAAGTATGTGTTTCCCATGTTGTGAACTTTGACTTTAGTATTGTTAATATATACACATGTTATTGAAATATATTTACACACATATTCATAAAGTAATTGTAACACTTCGGTTTAATTAAATGACTGTTAAAGTATCAACCTCGATTTATAGTTTATCGCACAAAGTTTCTGTATTAGTGAAATTTAAGATTATGGCTCTGTATTCAAAAAAGAAATTGGTGGTATCCCATGGCTCAGTTGTACAAGACAAGAGATAGATACAGAAGAATGGTTAAGTGTTGATGGGATACATCTATTTCCAACAAGTAGTTAGGTGTGGCTCCTTACTCCCAAATAATCTTGGTGTGCTTGTCCCACATATGTATTTTTACATCTTGTTAAAGGCCTGTTGCGATCAAAGGGTCATAATGTCATCAATACTGCGGAAATATTTGTTGCTTATGACAGAGAGATCATCATCATCATCATCATCATCATCATCATTTATAGTCATAGTCCATGTACCATGGGTAAGACTTACTATGAAATGGCAGCTCTCCACAGATCACGATTTAAGGCGAGTTTCCTGTCAACACCTAGGGTCTTGATGTCATCGTTTACCACTGACAACCACAATTGAGTTGGACGGCCCACTCCGACTTTGCCTGGCACTTCAAGTTCACAGGCCTTTCTCAGCCAGTTGTCATTTTCTCTCCTCATTAC
>JAUUEB010120483.1:0-14845 GCA_032362205.1 Clione limacina | reverse complement strand
AAAGGTGCATTTTCTGAACGTCTGATGACTTAATAATTATATTTCTAAGGGTAATAAAGTATAATAATGGTAAAATCGGGGCTTGGTCCCGAGAAATATGAAAAAGATCTTACAAAATGGTGCATTTTAAAGGATCCTAGAGAAAAATCAAAATCTTTTTAAAAATCAAGGGGGGGGGGCAAAGGCCCCCTCCCTTTCCCCCTCGCTACGCCCATGCTAGGGGTTCAACCATGCCCACCAGATATAAGAGGTCAACCTTCATTACTAGAATGATCATATTTCGAATTTACTAGTTGCATCGGGCAGTATTTATATTGTGAAAATTAATTAATTAGTTTTTATATTAAATGCATTAATACAAAACAATACCTAAATAGTTTACATACGCCAACTTGGTTCAACAACCGGAAATTCTTTCTGAAGAAAGCCATCAAGATAAATGATAACTATTTCAAAACATTGCACACTACAGAAATAAGAGTAACTCTATTCCATTATCTGGACTGCAGACTCTTCAGATTGCCTAGACAAGCATACAAAAATATCTTTTTATCTGGATAATATACAATGCTGTCCGTTTTTAAAAGTTATTTGAATCCTTATACGTGTTATTTAAATTGGATGTTTACAAAAATAAATGGTAATTTAAAAAGAGATATTTAAAAATACATCTTTCGTTTTGTTTTTAAAAAACAAGGTAATGCAATGTTCGTTAAATTTTCAAAGACTCACGTACTAAGCAATAACAAGACGTGAAGTGCATGTCTCCAGAATGAGGCTTTTACACGTAGCTTTGTTATCGTCTAAACATGGACATATTTTCCGCACGATTGTGTGTCTATGGCTCTTACGGATAGTAAAAGACAGGTTAAGTTGAGTCGCCAGAGTGTATGCGTGTAAAGAGAAACCCTTCCTCCTTCCCAAAGCATTAAATTAACTATGTATAATGTAAAGGTTATGCTACAAACTAAATCATATGTGTGTCAGCTTCGAAACGTCCTTTATTAGAGCTGTTGTATAATACATTTGAATGTATATGAGATAACAGTGTAGCTTACAATAGGGTATCCTTATACTACACAAAGTTCTCAGGTAAAATTATTGTCTATCAAGTCAAGTTTTGTTTGTTGTAGGCTATGAAGCTAATTGCGTCACTGCGATACTTTTTGGACTACCGGACTATTTCCACTAAATGGCAGATTTATTAAACAGAACATTTGAGACCGAGACAACTGAGAACATGCAACTACTAGTAGGCAGATTTACTGTCGCACAAACGCCATTTTATCTCTGAGTACATGCTTTTCTGAAATAAAATTGCATAATAATGGTACGTCTAAGTTGGAACTTAAGTCGCAAAGGTGCATTATGTAATTTTGTGTGTGATTTAGTGATACGTGAAACAAATAGTGACGTATGTTTTATATCTACTTAGTAACAGCAGTATAATATGGCACATAATTTAGTGGATACGAGTTTTAATGTTATCAAAAGTTAATAAACCAAAATGTCTGTTGGTTTTGTAAACTAGATTATTCGATTGTTACTGAACGACTCTTCTGTCTTCAAGATTATATAAATCAATATCCGTTCATGAACAGGAAGGGATAGTGATTTTTGTATCTGTAACGGCTCTCTCCCTGATGTTACGCTTTTTTTTCCAAAGCTATGCAAATAAGCGCTATACAATGATAATAATTTAAATATGGAGGCATCAACCAAGTGCTTGCGTGTTGATCTCAGCTACTTATTCACGTGCTACTGAAAACAAATACTTAATTGTGCATCCATATCAGCTATATCGAGTAGATTCTAAGCCGTTTCATTTGTTTAATTATGTTAATCGTGCAAAATTAATGAAGTAACAAAATAATCTTGACATGTCTCCTCCCTTAGATAACAGCAGTTGTAGACGGAAACCGTTTTGTTAATAATTTGAAGCGTGTTTAGGGCAAAGTCTGAGAAGTTAATCATAATATTTTCATCTTAAGCAGTTTATCAAAAATATATTGTTGAAATGAATATAAGTTTGGACATAAACTTACACATGGTATCTTACAAAACCACCTGGGATTAATTTCATTGAACTAAGTGATCTATAAACATCTTCCAATATAATGAAGACATGGATAAAGGAAGTCTTAAATAACTATCAAATGTAAGGATATGTACTATATCAAAAATGAATTTGCAGAACCGAAATTTTCTAAATGAATCTTTTGCAGAGCCATGAATTTACGGTATAATAATTTTACATTATTATTAGAGTGTTTACTTGTGTGGATGTATTGAATACATAAAAAACAAGTATAAACATTAATAACTAAGGAATTGTCCTGCTCATTGTGCTATATATCATCTATTTTTTTATCTAAAGATCTTATTTCCATCGCCATATCTATCAGGATTAGCATGCTTATTATCATGAACATTGACAACAAAACATTCTGTATTTCCAAATAAAAATCGGTATCTCTTTATCATCTTTCTTCTCTTCAACGCCATCATATTCTTTGTATGTCTCCTGAATTCTTCACGTCACCAACTTTTGTCTTCTATTCCTTTACCTCCTAAAGCATCAGACTTTGTTCACACACATTCTCATTTCCTATTATTTGAGTGCTATAAGTTCGTGCATGATTAACTGTTTTAAACACGACCGTATTTACATGTCCATCCTTAGCATATCTCAAAGCAATCCAATGCCATCCGGATGTGTCAACGATGGCGGCTTTTGTTTATTCACGGGTCATCCGAATCTCTTTGCTGACTATAATGCAGTGTCTCTAGAATAACATTTCTAGCATTTCCGCCATATTATTCACGTTCTTCTACTTCCTTATTAATCTCGACACCAATAATTGGTGTAGAGAATGTGACGCTCTCCATTTGTCTGTGTACACGATAACCCAAGAAAATTACGACTCATTGCCTTAACATGTTGTACGACGTTGTAATTCAACACGATGAAGACGCCTATTGAATTCCAGCAATATCTTTATTAATTGACAAAGCTGTGGAATTTAAAGTAATTATCAAATAATGATAGATAATTACTAGATTGTCTCCATCGCTGTAACACGATTCTTCTTCCGTGTTCGAGAACGCGTTAAATACAGGTGCACACTTTTCGCACGAGCGTGCGCGGGAAGCTTTGTACTGTGTTCTTTTGCGCAGCACACAATATTGCACGTCACTTTCATGAATCGTTATTGATTGCAATGCAAGCAGGACTTCAGTTTTTTAAATGTTTTTCTATACATATTTTGACAATTATATTTAAGTAATGCTGATATGGGTACAATAAGGAAAAGTTTTATTTTACATGGTGTCGAGTTTGTACTATATCTGTACTCATGTTTCTAGTTTTTTTGTACAAAAAAACATTCACATGTGCCAGAGATTAGGTGATATACACATATTATCACTGCCATTATGTTCGTAATGTACAACATATGTTTTTGAAACACTGTTAAGATCGACATATCGATGTTATCAAGTCATATATCTGATCATTTTACATGTAACAGTTTGCAGTAGTTAGTACAGTTTGTAGAGCAGAATAGTTCATGACCCCCGAATTTGAAATAAATGCCACAGTAAAACAAATTGTTACCTTTCCCTTTGACATGTCTGTACTTCAGAGCAGATGTTGGAGAGATCGGGTTTGTTCACATAGAAATAATATTCATGGTCTTGTAAGTGATTGTTCGTAGAGCATTCTTTAGCTTCTTGTTTAGCAACCGACTTTGCTTTTTTATAAAGTAGATAACTCATATAATTCGATGCTGAGTATTTTATTTACCCCCCCCCCCCATCTCACACACAATCACACACACCCATCCCATTGTACGGCTTATAAGATTATGGTGCTCACACACAATATTCTGGTCAATTTGGTACGTTACTTGCAGCAGTACTTCAGAAGCATAGTATGTGATAAGCAAACATAAACTACGTGATCTTATTGAAAATAAAACAAGTTGCTCGTGGGTGCGATTATGTCTCGGTACAACGTGAATTACTCGGATATCGAACAGAGCCGTCTCTTATCTCACGCTTATTATAATAACTGTTGTTTCCCTCTAAAGGTTGTTCAAGATCGGAAGAAGGCTTTTACGGAAATGAGGTCATTTACACTACAATTATAATGAGATAACCGATATGGTAAAAACATTGTGATTGTAATCCATATGAACAAATTTATCAACAATTTAGTGTAATCAATTTTACTTTAATGGTTAACAACACACATACTGAAAATGGACCAAAAATATTCCAGTATGTGTGTTGTTTACCATTAACGTAAAATGGATGACACTAAATTGTTGATAAATTTGTTCATATAATGAGATAATCAGAGGTATTAGTGCTAATAGAAGCAATCGTGCTCGACAATAGTATTATAATTAGATATCGATGTTAATTCTTAAGTCAGTGCTGCAAATGTAAAATGAACCACCACTTTACACACCGTGATGTGTTCTTGCTTTCTTTCTTTTCTGCTGTACGGTTATTTCCTAAAAAATCTAGACTATTATAAAAGAACGTCGATATAGATATATAGATATTCTACGTCGATATAGAACTGTACAGTTTATGAATAGGTTTCAATATATGTCCCTTTCTTTTTCAAAGCGAATGAAATAGTTTTAACTGGTATGTGGATGATTACAATACTTTTGGCTAAGTACCCGGTTTAACACCGGAAGGGTACAGAAAGAAAGAAAACATGAACAAGCTGACTTTTTTACCACCATGTAGACCTCTCTCTCTCTCTCTTTCCCCGGCTATGCGCAAATATGCCCACCACTCGCTTTAAAACATCAAAGTTTTTAAGCAACCTGTATTACAAACCTTTATATCAGCTTTTGTACGTTTAAGACAGAAATTTAACTTTGCATTCACTGTACGTACAAATAAAGCATTTCCGGAAGAAGGTTCATGTTTGTTCATGTTTAATGGCAAGTATTTGACAGAGAAAACATAGTTATACCTAAAAGCTAATATCTTTTCTTAAAGTCGATAGATTTACCAAAGGCTTAACTACACATCTGGTAATATGCACCTAACAAGTATATCGAGATAAAACTGTGGCCTTAGTTCTATTGCATACAAATACAAACATTTCCATAATGGTGCGTATTTTACAGAGAAAATTTAGTAAAACTAAAAAGCTAATACATTTTTTTGTATGATCGACCGATTTTACCAAAAGCTTTATCAAACATCTGGTAATATCTACCAATATCTTGCTACAGTTTCAGGTTGATTGAGTCAAACTGTGAATGTAATTCTATTGCATACAAATACACAGATAAATAAAGATAAATTAAGAGATTTTGAATTTCATTATGTAGATGTATGACCTGGATCTTTCAAACTCATTTTTCACTCTCGTTTCGATCGTTATCACGGAAGGAATAAAACATGACAAAAATGTGCTGGGTTGTACTCTCTACGAGTATTCATTGTTCTAGTTGAGTTTATTTTTTGGATGTCTTTTCAATATTCGACAACATTTGATATTTTCCACAGCAATTTTTACAAAAATCAGAAAAATGATTTTCTCGTGAATTAATAAATTTACTGTTAGCTATTTTAAACATAATGCCGAGTAATCCAGATAGCCAAAAATCTAGCACTTTGGAATGCCATATGTTGTTACTATCTCAGTTTTTTCCCCTTTAAAGTCCTTTACAAAAGATGCCAGCTCAGCATTGCTATCTGGAAACATTTCTATATTTTTTAAGGAAATAATGTCAAACTTTATAACGAAGCTTTTAGAAAATAGAAACGTCACCCTCTCTATAAACCTGTCAATCGCTCTGCATAATATTCAACACCGATTTGTTTTAAAGAATTAACGATAAGAAAATACTTTGCATGTACAAAAACACAAGGGGGTATATGAAAAGCAATTTTAAAGAAAATAAGATAACAGTATGGAACTCTAGGGTACTTATGTAAAGGGAAAATATCAGTTTGATAATAAGATAAGCCACTGCTTATGAAAGGGAATACAAGATAAACACTCACATTAGACTTACAAATTCTGAAAATAATTTTTCTTCAAAAAACTAAAATATTAAGCACACTAAATACAATACGTCACTGTATCTGATAATTTAATCAATTTTAGTCAAAAGCGATATAATTTGAACTGCGTTGGTATTACAAAATGTACGATTATTCATGTCTGTAGTTTATCGATATACTATATATCACACTATTAAATACTCATTAACTCATGTGTTTCCTCATTCAATTGATGAACTACTCTCCGATCACTCCCTCTTTTATTTACGCCACGACACTCTCGAATAATCAATGTATACATTAACTCCCCACTCAAATATTTACTTTTTTAAATCATTATCTGTACAATTAATGAATTGTAACATCTCTCAATACCAATTCTTTTCTTGTCCACTAACAAATGGCCAGATTACCTAAACAAGCAACAATTCAAATTTGTTATGTGTATTATAAAGTTAAAGTAAATGAGCCCACATCACCGATATCAAGTAATTTAAAGCTACACACAACTGTACAGCAGAAAAAACCACTTTGACAAAAAGCTGTTTTTCTTATATTAATATAGGTTAAATATCTCAACCCTGCTATAAATTAAAAAGACACAACGCTTGTACCTTCTTATACTTAGAGATCCGGAAAAAAATTGCGGCGCTGGTGGGATTCAAACCCACACCCCTGAAGTACCAGCAGAGTTACTTTATCTTTCTAGGCTATTGCTCTAACCAATTGAGCTACAGAGACGTGCAATCAAATGCCACTATGTACCACACAATTTTTCCTCATGATCTCTCGGGTATTATTTATGAAACCGTATATTGTTCATTGTATAGCGGTTATTAATAGTTAAAACGGTTAAAGCATTCAGTAAATCTCCGTCTATGATCAAGCTATCACTTGGACATTAAGGCCTTACCGTGCTTGTGTATATATTAATAGAAAGCCAGTGCAAGTGGTCCAGCGGATGATAGAATAAATTCAAATTATAGGAGCATATAAAACATCCTTAAGGCTTAACCGAACCTCACAACTGCTATAGTATTGCTAACAAAAGTCGTACGTCCTCTTTTATCACTAAAACCCGTTGATAACATAATAAGCTCCATTACTAAATACATAACTTCGATATTCACTTTCTTCCAATCTTCAACGATATTGTGACAGAAACAAAAGTTATAAAAAGTGAGCAACAAAAGACGATGATACTCGAAATCTAATGGGATTACTTCATGACGACATCCTATACTCTCTCCCACAGCCACAAAGAACCTCAACATTCTCGATGAGTTAGCATTTTATTTTATCTTATGACTAGAGCTTCAGAAGGACTGCTACAAGTAAAATACCCATTTGATCCCAGGAGAGATTCTTATGAGCCTAATAATGGAATTTTCAGGGTAAACAATGTGCTTGTCTCGAGCAATTCGTTCCCTTGTTGTTATTTTTACTACAACCTCAAATTTATGAAACGCATCTTAGAAACCATTAAAGATCTCAAGGATGACTTTTTATTTGAACCACGCAGTTTCTATTTTCCTCAGTCCAAAAATCCCTCGCGAGTAACATAATACAATAGGAGAATTTGTATTTAGAGGACGATGTTGCAATTCATTTGTCAAATACAGTTTAAGGGATATTTTGTCTGAAATCTGTGTCTCTAGTAAAATACAAGACATACCAAAAACGAAGTAACGAAATACTCAAATCAAACACAACGTCTAGTCATTGAAGGAAAAATAAATTCATATGAATCAAAATACTAAACACATATTTATAGTCAGTAGGCTTTGAGTATGTTTATCATTAAAGATTCTATTTTGCACTTTAAACACAGTTGTTTGAAGTTTAAAAACTATTATGAAGTTGCAAACAAAACTTTATGATGTAATAACAAAGTGACGATAATGTATGACATTCACATTTAGTAATCTGTTTGTTCAGGAATTTTCAAAATAATACCAGTTTTAACTAACGCCACTGGAATATAATTGTTTATCTTCAATATCTCATACACTATTTTTAAAATATTCATAATGTTTATTTGACAAAACAAATGTCGAAAAAAATTGAATTTATTATGTGAATATCAACAAATTATCATAAACCAACCCGATACTACATTAAAACTAATTTTGATATAGTTTACTACCAATTCTTTTACAGAAACAAATATTATTGTTATTTGTGTATTGAAAAAATGTGAATATTGTTTTGATATTTGTTTAAAAAAGTTGTTTGAATTGTAATGTTATGTTTGTAGCAGTGTACCTAAGGGTCTTAGAAAATTGAATAAGAAAGTTACGTTACAGAAACGATTGATATGTCAATGGATAATGGACAAATGGTCAACAACTTGACACATTTATGTCGTTGTCATATAAAAGACTTATTTTTATGCGTTTTCTTACTTGAATAATACCAAGACAGGTATGTATAAATTTAATTACATAATTGCTATAGTTTCTTCCACACCTTAGCTCTAGGCCAGTGATGCATGATTTATAAACGGTTATGTGAATTAAAATTGATTTTAAATTATTTATTATTTAATTATTAAGAAAGTTAAATGATGTAGAAATAGGATTTTCAAGGAAAGAAAGTACCTGATCTGATAAGCTTGCAAGACAAGATTATTCAGAAAAAAAATCAAGTGTATTGTTTTAAAATTTTTTTGTAATATTCGCAAACCATTTCTCCTTATATTTTATAGGGTTTTCAATCAATTCTGTGTTTTACATTTTTTGTCCAGCGAGAAAAAGTATCGCCAATGATAGCAAAAACACCTAAAATATCAAACCAAATCAGAAGTCCAGGAATAACCATAACAGCCTTTGAGGAAAAAAAATATACAAGAAATTAACACAAATAAAGGCGGCTTAACCAAAAACATCTAAACCAGAACAACTGAATTTAGATAGATAAAGATAACTAAAATGTATTCACATTCACCCAATAACAATGTTTCAAATTATGATCATACTCCTGTTGTATGTGATTTGAATCTAACGAAATCCTCATTTTACAAAGACATCTGAAAGACAATTAATTTGATTTAAATTCATTTGAATTTAACTATGAAAAAAATCATAATCCTGTAACTATCAATCAATCATATCTATTCAATATCTAATATGATGTAATTTCATTTAGTTGTAAAACATATTTCATCACCAAAATATGAATTCATTAATTAAATTACTTATTAAATTATTTATTAATTACTCATATAGAACAACAAAATATGTATATAAACGATAATTAAATGATTCATATATTAACATACATATTACATACATTTTATTTGACCGCACGCGAGACAAATATTTAAAATTAATACAAAGAAGTTGTATTTTTTATATTTTCGTCGAATATAAATATCTTTTAACTTTGCTATATTGTAGGAACAATAATCTTGACTCCCATTAGAAATAATGCCGCTGGACATCATATCATGAACGCTAGCATCCGTGATTTTATTGCGTTAATATAAGATCTTCTTCCGATCTTTAACGACCTTTTGACAGAAACAATAATGACTATAATACGCGTGTGATTAGATACGGGTGTGTTCAATATCCGGTGAGATTACGTTGTGTTAGATCATTCACCCACATTCACGAACGACTTGAACTATTCTAGCTTTTTCACATTATCTTTAGGCTTATGACTAAAGCTGCTTAACGACTGCTACCAGTCACAGACCAATTGATCTATATGTGTTAACAGGAGACTTATAAAGGCCGACAAGGGGTTCTGAGGGTCAGGGACACTTAGACAACACAAAGGGGTGCTGAGGGTGAGGGACACTTAGATAAAACATTGCCATTTACAAACATCAAAACTCAATGGCTGCTTCAAACATGAGCACCGCTGTTTCTCATATAGTTCAATCAGTGTTCAACAGAGGAGAAGTTATCAGTATATTTGTCGTCACAAGGCACGTGGAATTTATGATTTTTCCTTAAGCTGGTGAAGGTTATTAGGATGTGTTGGAAAAATGTTGACCCCAGGAATCTACTTGATTAGGAAAATACTTCCATTAATAAGAGCAATTTGTAAATCAAAGACAATTTATATTTTTTAAACTTTTAGCCAGAATATGTCGTAGCTTTACTTGGTGTAAAATGAATTACCGAGCATTTTTTGTGAATGTGCAAAATCAAAATGTTTATTTGTTTATGGCACTCCCTGTATGTAGTAATACACACGTGGAGAGCAAATATAAGACATAAAAACAACAATGGCAGACTTTTTTTTAATTTAGACATACATTTATATCATTTCTTATTCGCAAAAAAATATAAATTGATATATTGCATAGTCTATTCAGCCCACATTTTTATTGATTTAAATAAGTGGTGAAAGGTTCTTAAAATGATGATGTTCGTTCATTGTCCTCAAAGAGGAGCAATATTCAAATTTCTTTTTGAAAATATTATCTCGAGTCTTAAATGGCTTATGAGGCCAATGTTAGCTTTAAAAGCTCTAAGGTGAGTAGGGCAATTTAAACCTGATATGGTTGGTTGTGACACATTATTTTCATTATACATTGTAACTTTGATCAAGTTATGTTTAAAAACAATGTTCATGAAGATCATAACTATTTGGTATCATTATAATTATGGGCCTTTACAGAGCAAATCTCAGTTAAAGGATGGCAAAGCAGTCATATACCCTTCATATGGAATAGGTGTATGATTGATAAGTCATACTAAGAGGATTCTATAATTAATGAAACTTTCTATTTATATCACACGAAAAGGCTTAGGTCAACGATCACTTTGTCTGGTAATCAGATAACGAGGATTCTATAATTAATGACATTATCTATTTATATCACAAAATGTTGATGATTATAAAAAAAACTAACTATCTATGTTTATAAGTAAAATGCATTGTTATTCCTCACTTAATGTAACCAAATAGGTTGATGAAGAGAATTGTACTATCTTTATGTCATCCATTGCTAAAAAGTGACCTATAATAAATGCTTCTGTGTCTGTAAAAAATCATTTGAATGCCATTTTGTGTGTAAAAATGGTGTCAGTGTTCGGTAAACAGTTTCTAGGAAATTTAAGTTAAAATAAAGCCAGTCAGCAAAATATGAATACAATGGAAAAATAAGCTAATGAGAAAGAATTGTGTTATGTTGGTCAAAAGGCATATGACTAATTCACTGACCTCTGTTTGATCTTAGGGTTAGTTGGGTTTTTGATATTCTTGCAACACATGTCCAGCCAAGCACAACATTGCTTCTAAGCTGGTGGTGTTTGCATCCAAGAGGACTTGGTTATTTGTAATGTAGTCGCTCAACTTTATCTTGAGTATTGTCCTGAGACAGCGTTGATGAAAATGTTCTAGAAAGCAAACAGGCTGCGATATACGACCCAAGATTCTGCTCCATAGAGTAAAGTGGGCAGAACTGCAGGTTTATATACTTTCAGCTTAGTGTCTGTCCTCAGATTGTGGCAGTACTTTACACGTTTGTGCAGTCTGTTAAATGCACTGTCTGCCCTGGAAATTGAAGCCAACCACTGCCATTCAATACCACACCTGTTTTTTATCCACTTGCCCAAATGAAAGCGCCATTTAGACACACAAAATGCAATACTACATGTGTACTGTTTTTTTAATTATTTTGGTCACTATCAGTTGATTGATGAAAATCTTGTCTTTAATTTATGTTACATGAATATAATGTTTATCATTTATTGAATTTTTTGAGATGTCATTTTAGTATATTAGCTATGAAAGACAGGGTTATTTAAAATTATTGTTGTTTCAGAGCCATATGAAGTTGGAAGTTACAACTGTTGTTAATGATCATATCATTCATATTGTGTTGTTGTGGTTGTGGTGGTGCTGGTAGTTGATATGTTGTTGTTAAGGTCTTTGGTGTTGTTACTTGGATGATGAAATGTTAACTTAAGATAATTATTAGCCTGCTTGAAATTGATGTCTGCTTGTTTTGATTATTATCATGCCCCCTATTTCAAACAGTTATGTATTTGTATAAGTTTGCATACTGTAAAACCATTTTGTTTTGCGAACATTAATTTGTTGCAATTTGCTAAAATATATCCAACATGATATGTTACCAAAGTCATATATATTTCTTAAATTGTAACAACAGACACATTTTTCTTGAAGGATAACAAAGGACCACAAGAAAAATGACAGTGATCACCAGAACAAGTGACTAAGTCCGGTGCCACACAGAAAAATCAATCGCAATACGCCATTTGCCACTTGTCTATTTGCTGCTTATCTATTTATGTGCCCAAAATTGTGTACAAGTTGTAAATAAACTTAAAAGTTTGATTACTTCATTATAAGGTGTGATTTCAGCACACAAATAGATAAGTGGCGTATAGCAAGGACATTTTCTGTGTGACACCGACCTTAGGGTCTCATTTGACTGTGAAACACTGCATATGTTAAGAAGAGAACTACTACTATATGATGACGATGAAAAGAGATGCATATTTTTTTTAAATCTGTTGTCATTTGCACAAATTAGTCTCTTGCAAAAGATAAAATCATGGGATCGCCAAAAAGGGATCACAATCAAAAATGTTTTTATTGTATATGCTGTTTTTCAGTTTTGTTTGTTTTTGGTCATTAACTTTTTTTGTGCTAGCTCACTGCTTTACCCACTCGTTTTAAAAAAACAAAACATTTTGTTGCTTTTCTATAAAGAATGCCACTTTACATCAATAAGTTTTAGAATACCTTTTGCCAGAGTGGCTTCTATTTTGGGATATATTTCTGTAAAGTGACAACCACTAAGGGATATTTAATGTAGGCAATTTACACACAGTAACAAGGTTTTATTCTTCTTCTCAAAAAAAATGATTAGTTGCTGGATCCTGCTATCCTCAACGTTTTATGTGTAAGTTAAAATTCTTCTTCTTCTTGTGTTGAGCTGGTTGTCTCAGCATATCTGGTAAGGATAGCAATCGAGGTTTTCTGAAATTTTGTAATTTTGTTGAGGCCAAAACTTGGGTGTTAAGGGATATTCATAACCTTTATATGTTTGTATGTTTAATTATATGTCTAAAGAGCATGGGAAAAATGTCCATACTGTACAAGAACAAAATGTACGAATGAATGTTTTTCACTATTATATGTATTAATTGTTTTAAATTTGAACTATTTAATATATATTATCTCCTAAATTTTTTAATGTTGTCCAAAAAATTATGAACCAGTGAAGCCTCTCTTGTGCTGAAATGCACGTACAATATTATTTGCTTTTTATGTTTGCAAGATATCTATTTTCGTGGTCTTTCTACTTTGAATGTTTATTTTTATGGTTGTCAATGTTTTGCACTTTACATAATTTAAAATATTTTATAAAAAATCAACTTGCCTTAGTTAAATTGAATTATTCTGTTCACATGTTAACTTTTAATACTCTTGATACTCTTAATATTTTTCATTATATTGTTTTTCTTTATCATTTTTATTTTGAATTATATCTTTTCATATTTTTTTCTGCAGAAGTCCTGTTAAGCTAAGTGATATCAAACATTGCAGATAGAGTAGTTGGTTGACTACAGGGGGTTATTTGAAATAGCCAGATATAGCGTAAACTTCAACACCATCAAGAACAAAACAATTGCATGTAAACAACTTCAAACGGATAAATAGCTTGAATAATAACCAGAATGTTAGTGCAAAAATAGAGGCTTGAAAAACAGACTGAAACAGGCTATCGAGTTAAAAGGTTTGAAAAATACATTAAAACTGGTTCTTATTTATTGAGATATTCTTCTGTTTGAACTTATTTACATGCAATTGTTCTGTTCTTGAGGGTTTTGAAGTTAACTCTAGATTAAATATTTCAAAAGACAAAATTGTACGTTTTGTGAAACTTGAGAGAGCCTTGTTCCATTCTAAGCAGCTATAGTGTAGAATCCATTTAATTCAGTTTAATGCCTGTTGCTTAGTACGGTCAACATCAAGCAACGAACCTTTTCTTAAACTTATCAAACAATTCAATATGATAACTTGCAATGATATTCTTATATTTCTAAACTGGATAACCGTTTGATTGTAAGGAAGCATTTAATTTGACATTGCTATTTGGTGTACAACAGCCAAGAGTTCTCTCTCAGATTTTGTTTGAAAATCTTTCTTTTTACGTGTTGTATTAGTACACTGGGTATTTCATGTGATATTAAGCATTTTTTTGTCAATAAAGAAACTTTAACTTTTTTGAATTCTTATTGATATTTATTTATCTTTGTATGTTTATTCGAATGAGTAATGAATGTCTCTCAATAAGGTTACACTCACTTTAAAAAGTGATCAGTCACATTTTTGAATCACTGGATTAAGTAATGAATGCGTAGGAACTAGTCTTAGAAAATTTAAAACACAAGCGTTTTATCATTAATTATTCCAAGACCAACACAGGTTAACCAAAATGTACTCTTAAATTATCTCCTTCTTTTACTCTCATGGACAAAGCATTTATAACTATTTGTCCTTTTTATCCCACTGGTGAATATAGTGAGTAAAAATCACCAGACCAGCAACTGCTGTTTCGTGTCTGACAAAATCATCATCATCATTTATAGTGCATTTTCCATGTAGCATGGGTTACACTTTTCCCCTAGAAATGTCACTTCGCCGTGTGTCACGGTTTAGGGCCAGCTCTGGTGCTAGGCCCATAGCTTTGAGGTCTTCTGCGATATACTCTCTCCAGGACTTTGGAGGCCGACCAACGACAGGGTCACCTGGGATCACCAAGTCTTGTACCTGCCTCAACCAGCTGCTCTCCTCCTTTCTTGCTAAGTGGCCA
>JAUUEB010120373.1:0-14847 GCA_032362205.1 Clione limacina | reverse complement strand
TGGAGGCTGGTAAAGGAGTGCGAGAGGAGAGTGAATCATCACGGTTGAGCTTGTCGAAGATTATGTCAAGGCTTTTAAAATATATTCCCCTTGCCTTTACCATTTTTTTCAGATTGTATGTCATCGTCATCATTGCCTTCCACCCCTTCCAGGGTATAGGCCACAGATTGTATGTATTGCAAATAAATTATTATATTTCATTCACTAAGGCCATCACTTTATCAATCATTACTTTTTCAGAATACTAATTATATATGATATTGCTATATAAGTGCACAAAATATACTTCCACAAAATAATATTTATTGATAGGAAGATAATAATTTGATGAGTTGTATGCAAAGATTACTCACCAGTGATGTCTAAACTGTGGTGGTGAATTTGTTAAGTCTTTGACAACTGCCTCTCTGTGTTTCTTGGTAAGGACAAACTCCTGCAGTTTTAACTTAACCTCTGATGATGCAATAGCACCTGGGGAAACAATACATGGTAAATACTTCATTCAGAATCTTAGGATAAAAGTTGACACAAAGCATCTTACAACACTATTTGAGAGGTAAAAGAAAAAAAAGCTAATCCTAATCAATATAATATCATGAAAAATAATTTCAGATACAGCAACCATAAGTTGTTTTTTTAAATCCATATAAAAACTTACTCTTTTTTTTCAAGCAGTTTCAAGTATTCATGAGGATATTTTTATGTCTTTTAGGCTTACATTTAATTTTGAAGGTCATTTCTAAAGTTAATACTACTTTGGATTTTTTGTTATCTAAAGGCAATTTTGATCTCAACTCTGACCTTGCAAAGCAAAACTATTTCCTTTCAATGTACTTTTGATTATACTGAAAATATCACATTGGATTTTCAAACAAACAGAACAAGCTACAACCGCAAATATTTTTTTTAATTTGACAACTATTCTAATTAGCATTTCCACAAAGTTTTATGATCTTTTTCGACTTACTTTCTTCATCTTTGGTCTTGTTCTTGATCTGCTGTAGCTTCTCCTGCTCAAACATTTCCTTTTCCATGCGCTGCTGCTCCAATTTCTTTTGCTGTAACTGCTGCTCCTCCATAAACACCTGAACAATTATCACACATTGGTCACATGTCATGTCAAGTCAAGGATATATTTAAATATAGGCTACAACTTGGTGTTATGTTAGTCCTACATCTTTTCCCACACATTTTAACATTCATAAATTCTCATCACATCATCAATTCTCAATAATAATACTGTGAACCATCAAAATGCACCAGGACCTTGAAGAGCTTACCCAAGGACAAGAGTAAAATATTAGTGACAATTCTATACAAGGCTGGCGGCAGGACAGGGCTATTCTTCGTCATTACCACATGCAATATGAGTACATTTTTGTGAATGGATGAATTACTAAACAGGCAAGCAGTCACAAAGGGCTAAGAGATTGTTGCCTTGCCCTATTTGACTGCTGGAGTTTTTGTAATCAACAATAAAAGTTATTCAAAATTGCAAGTGGCATGTGACAGACTGAGCGCTGTCTGCCCTAAACCTACTACAGAAACAATTCAATTTGACATGCCCTTGATTTAAAACTTTGTATGTTGAAATATAGATAGAAACTTTCTAGCTTAGAAAAAAAGGAGAATATTAAGCATAGGAAGAAAACTCTACATACCTGTATATGCTCTTGCACTTGCTTTTCATGTTCTTGTTGTAAAAGCTGCTTGTGCCTCAGATACTGAAATAAGAATAACAGTCATTAGACTCTTACTCCTGCAATTTCATGAATGAAAAGAGCTGCTATTCATTCAGTGTTGATGGATCTGTTTAAGCCTTAGAATATAAGGATTGGTGAAAGCTATTATCAAGCTGCCAAAGGGGGGACTACAAATATTTCTAATAAAAAAAAAAGATGTCTTAAAAAAGAATTGAAAAATTCTTGGTTGGTGTTGGGCTTGGTGTTTTGCAGACAACTTTTGAATACAGCTCTGTGAGAAGGCATTGATTCATTTTAGTCCAGGAAAACATGTTTGCTGCCACTCTATATAGGGGTTGTTGGTAGAGGCACTGATGTGGGACTCGCCTTAAATAAAAACATTCTGTGTTTGGAAGGTTGTTAACCTGTTACACTTTCTTTTGTACTTACCGATACCTTGGTGTGCTCCTGGAGTTGTTTTTCATGCTCTTGCTCCAACTGTGTTCGCTGTTGTTGATATTGCTGAAGCAGCATATGTTGCTGTAGCTGCTGCCGCTGTTTCAGACAATGAAGCTGATTCTGAAGGGATTGGTCTGTGATTAAGTCTGGTGCAACAGACAAAGGACCAAGTTCTGTGAACATAAAAGATATGAAAGTATTGAATACTGTGTTTATTAAATGAAGAACAAACATTATTTAGAATATAACACTAATTAATACAAAAAAGTGTGAACAGGAAATTAAGATAAACAATTTATCTTCATATAGGATATTTTGGCACATTCCTTACTTGTGTTACCTGCTTTTAAATAACAAAGTAACGCCCCAAAAAGCAAACCCCAACAAAGTCACATACAGCTAAGCACTTAGACTTTAGTATTTTGACAGAATCATCAACTCAAATCCCCCCCCCCCCAAGCAAGTTAGAAGTATATCAATAAAGAAAATATGTTAAAGTTTTTAAACCCAAGACTGGCAGGCATATGAGATGAATAATGTAAGTTTATAGGAAATTCTTTGGTGAAGTTCATCAAGAGAGCCTGAGAAGAGACAGTATCTCTTAGTGGGGAAAATATATATTGGGTCTTAAGTTACAGAAAATATTTATGCAAATGCCTAAGATGAAGCATTACTTTGACCCTATGATCTCATTTAACATCAGAAGTACACTTTATAGCATATAAAGACAAATAGTGAATGGTTCGATGGTGTAACACCATGACATATATATAGCATATAAAGACAAATAGTGAATGGTTCGATGGTGTAACACCATGACATATATATGGCATAATCTGTTTCTGTCTTCGTACGTCACAGAAATATTACATCAAATGTTGTTGTTTTCTATCTTATTAAGTATCCCGAGTGATCCACTCATCCCGTGAGTGGTATATAAATAGAAAAAGAAGAAGGGGTAAGGACTAATAATAAGGGATATAGGACAGATTTAGAAAAAATCCCTCGTGAGTTTAGTGTCACAAACAGCGGTACTTAAATAGAGGAGATCAGCTACGACTTTTGGAGACGATTCAAGAATAGCCTGCTTTTATAAACATCTAATTCAATGCTGGTGTGACTCCAGGAATAGGCAAATTGAGTCTATTTTAACTCGCACGTGTGTGCCATCTCTTTTATATCACTGAAGGTAGGTGGATTATATCATTACTCATTTAAAGAGTTTGGTGACAGTAACAGCATAATTTGATTCACATCAACACCGACACAAATAGTACACAAGACTTGATTCGAAAAGGTTTATTCTCAGTGTAGAGTATGTGATCAGTCGGTTTGTCTGTGAACACGATAACTCACAAAATATACAACTCATTGCCGTAAAATCGTGTACGAAGTTGTAAATCAACACGACGAAGACACCTATTTAATTCCGGCAATATATATTAACAATTGACAGAGTTAGGAAATTTAAAGTATCTACTAAAGAATGATAGTGAAATACTCCATGTCTCAATCGCCGTATCATGTTTCTTCGTCCGTGTTCAAAAGGCGTTTAACACCGGTGCGCACTTTCTGCGCGGACAGGCGGGAAGCTCGTACTGTGTTCATTTGCGCAGCACACACTCTTGCACATTCTTTTCATGAATGTTTAAAGCGTATTATTGATTGCAATCCAAGCAGGAATTTAATTTTCTCAATATTTTTCTATACATATCTTGATAAAGTTTTATTTAAGTATTGCTGACATGACACAATACGGAAATGTTTTATTATTTTACATGGTGTCGAGTTTGTACTCTATCCAAGTACTCATGTTTCTAGTTGAAACAAATGTGTTTATGTAAAATCGTTTCATCAAACAATAAACATTAATATTTTAAACAATGTGATAGAATAATGATAGAAGATGAAAAATAATGCTTAAGATATCGGGAGTGCGCAAATGTGTATGTCTTTGGTTATTGCGCTCATGTGCGAACAAGGAAGAATGGGAGGGATGGAGGGGGAGGGATGGAGGGGGAGGGAGGGAGGATAGGGAAGAAGGAGAGAGAGATAGAGAGAGAGAGAGCATGGGAAAAGAAGAAAGGAGGGGAGCCTATCAGTGCCTATCACAAGAAAAAAGAGGAACAAAATAAGTTAATCTATGTTGAAAGAAGAAATCTGTTCAAAATGGTTCTAATGAGGTCACTAAAAATAAACCGATTAGATTCTTGAAATATCACGTTGAGGAAAGGGAACTGTGAGCAAATTTGAAAATCCTATTAACTCTCCCACTAAATAACGCTCAAAAGCGGGAAATGTCAATTTATATGGCATTCTGGCCACGATAATGTCAATGTTCTAAAATCGGCATCAAGAGAAAAAACTTCAGAAGATGCTGACCAGATCGATAAGAGTTATTACTGCTCCACTGATGCCTTAGCTATAATTAGCCTGTCGACCAACCTTTTAAACCCCTACCCCCTATACCCACTAGTCACACTGGCCTCAGGGGAGCGAAGACAGACTAAATGTCATCAGCACTAGGAGCTATGATCTAAACATTAAAAACAAGTCAGCAGCAGAAATCTCGACAAACTGATTTAAACACTGACATAATATAAGGAATTAGTCCCCCTCCTTCCCTTATTCTAATGCTAAGCTACAATGTGCAAACACGTACACATATATACAGCAGGTATACAAATACTCACATACAAGCTAACACACTTACTTTCGTTTAACAAACCTAATACCACATTGAATGTCACATTTTCTGTCCTGTTCGAAATACATGGTCGGCTAAATTCATCTTCGTTTAAACATTTTTCGAAGGCAAGACTTTAGACTTGACTGAAGCCTCGTATATTTTCATTTTCAACAATATTCTTTGAAATCCATCAAAATAAGCACAAAATAAGTATACTAAAAATTAAATTCAGCTCCTAATATAATGACAGACACAAATACTCGTGGAAAAAAGAAAAATATATGAACAGACAGACGGACAGACGGACAGACGGACGGACGGACGGACAGGAACAGACAGACGACAGACGGACGTCAGCGGAAATACAGACAGACAGAATAGTCGGTGCACAGCAGACGACACAAAAACAATAGTAGGTGGGAGGTAACAACAACAACATCAGTACAACCAAATCATTGTTGTTTATAGTTAGGTCAGAATCAACAACAACAAAAACATCAGTACAACCAAATCATTATTGTTTATAGTTAGGTCAGAATCCTGGGTTCCGTGACCAACCTCTGGCAAGTAAAGTTTGACAACGGTTTTTATATCTTTAGACCCTTTAAAAAAATGAGCCCTATTGTTCTCAGAATGCATTGAACTGATTGAATGGTCGCAAATAAAAGGTGTTTTCGAGACGATTACAAATATGTATTTTTTTCTACGGAACGACTTTTAGTTCTTGAGTTATGAGGTCTAGCTTGACCATGACGTCACAAGTCCCCATTTTAACACTGATAAGGTAAAACAAAAATTGTCGTATTTTAATGTTCAGCACCAATAAATATGGTGAGATGACACGTCTAAACCAGATGAAAAAAGACAAGTGACTTTGGTTGATTATTTCGTGACAAAAATGGCTTTTTTAATTAGGTGATCACCGTATATAGTAATACATAGTTTAAAAAAAGCCTTTTCGGTTCCGCTGGCAATTTACGTGCCTTATTCATCAGCATTAAATTAAACTATGTATTTTTTTTGTTTACCTAGAGTGTATACTATCGATAAATTGAAGTCACCAAAACATTAATTGTAAATTGTCTCATACAGGACAGGGGTCATGTAAGTGAGTTAATGATATAAAAGCTGCTTTTATGAAGAAACCCTCATTTCCGTAACCCCTGCACGAATCAATAAACAATGAAATATTTGACAAACTATGTTTTTATATTCCTTATAGGGTTTTCTAATCATAAAATGCAAACAATAACGTTTTGTATTGAGAATCGACCCGTACATGGGCTTTGACCAGCGGTATATTAGTTAGAATTACACCATTTCATGAGTGAGTACTCATTTGCATGACCCCTGTACGGGTCAATTAATAATGACATTTTTGGCAAACTCTGTTTTCAGGTTCCTAAAATAACATTTTTTATTGAAAATTGACCCGTACAGGGGCCTTGACCAGCAGTATATAGTAAGAATTATACCATTTCATGAGTGAGTACTTATTTGCATGACCCCTGTACGGGCCAATTTTCCATACAAAATGTTCTTGTTTGCAATATATTGTTAGAAAACACCATAAGGAACATAAAAACTTAATTTGCCAAATGTTTTATTAATAATTTCGTATAGGGGTCAAGCAAAAAAAGTCTAGGATCGGGGGCCATTTTCTAGGGTCGGTCGGGTTACCCTAACCAAACAACATTTTTCTTTTAGCCTGAACTCTTGTATATTAAGAAATGATCCTACTAGCCTCAACAAGGGGAAGGACTAATTATTGCTAGTTTCCATCAATAGCCAGTGACATTGAATGAAACAGGGTTTTAAGTAGGCAGGAAAATTTGCAAACACTGACTCAAAACTAAAAATGTACACAGAAAACATGATCGTTTTGATCTAATATAACAAAATTATCGTACAAAAAGATTTCATTTGAAATCGGAGTTGGCAAAACCACTACCGACTCCCAGTTCTGACTCAACAACCCTCGAAGGAACACGGCAAATAAATTCTAAAAATACCAGCTCACTACAAATAGATCTAAGAGGTAAACGAACTTTTGTTTGAAGTTTAATTAGATAAGCAAAGTTTTACATAGCCTCATTGACTTCGAAAAAGTTAATTCTCTGACGCGTTTGTTACAAATCATCATCAATCATCAATTAGATAAGGAAGTCGATAGTCAAATGTAAATCTACATCAAATAGTGAAAAAAATACCTGAGAATTTCATCTTTATGACTGCACAGAGAGCAAAGATATTTCTGACGTCATTGCAACTAAGCAGACGTCAAAAACGAAATTAAGCTTTTTGGGGACAAGAATGCCAAGTTGGAGGTAAGGTATGCCTAGGATGTGTAAATCTAATGTTGAAATCAATAGACCACTACTCCAGGAAAGACCATGACGTCAAACGAAATCAACTGAAATATATTTTCGGCGACCAGGTATTTACTAAGCGAAATAGACTGACGACATGCAGGAACGTACGTTATACTGATAGCGCTGATAAGAATCAAGGTCAGGTCGCCTCAATTCATGCGAGGAAAACATGATTTGTATAAACAGGCGGAAAGAGATGTTAAAAATAGATTGATTCATTCATCATTCTTTTGGTATTCTCGCGGTTACTGATTTACAAATACTAAGAGTTGTGATGTGACGAATTTAAAGGGTAATGTAATTAGTACGAAATACGCGTTACATTATTCAACTGCACACACTATTAAAAAAAAATCGTGTGTGCAACTTGAAAAACGCCAGTGTGTTGCCAAAATTCACATTAAATTCTACCTGAATTCAGTAACCTCACAATGATATGGCAACCAGAATTATTTCTGGATCATGAATCAAAATATACTGGAGCCGGCGCTAAATGTCGAATGAAAAAAAATTGTAAATTTAACATAGAAACTGATTTAATAGTTTCGTTTATATTTTATGTTAAATCAAACACGGAGTTGATAAGGTCAAAATCCTCGTGACCAACCTCTTGCTAGCAAAGTTTAAAAAAGGTTCTTTGGAACATTTAGAAAAAAATGAGCTCCGGCCCCTCTGAAAAAATCGTCATTTTTTGCTAGAGGTCAAATAAATGTCATTTTTCGTAAAAAAGAATAAATATAAGTTTCTAAACCGTTCACTACATCAAAACAAAATATGTTTGTCATCACTTTTACATATGCATGCCAAAAAACTATGTCAAAAATTATTTTGATGAACTGAGATTTGGCATGTAAATGAACATTTTTCAGAGGGACCGGGCCGGGGGGCTCATTTTTTTCTAAATGTTCGAAAGATGTAAAAACCGTCGTTAAACTTTGCTAGCCAGAGGTTGGTCACGAGACCAAGGATTTTGACATAACTAAGTAACTCTATGAATTTGATCTAAAGTTATTAATTCTCAAGCTATTGCAGCTAACGCTTTCATTTACCTAGAAACGGGGTGTATAATGGGAATACATTCTTTTTACAGGTAATCTATTATCCACTTGATCCACGATAAATGTAAGTGGAAGGCGTAGATTCGGGTAAAAGTCAAGTCTCAGCTGATAACTCATTATTGTATCTTAGTGCAAGAATTGAATTATACAACTACATGTCTATTTATTCCTTGTATCAACAAATGGTATCGTCTAATCTAAAAGTACACTATCTGGATTAAGCGGAGCAGACTGGAGCAAACAAGTAGTCGGGGGTTTTATCGGAAAGGAGTGTCTTTATAGGGCTTAAAAAATATGGCTTAAATTTATTGGTGTTACTTATTGTATTTATTGTTCAAAATTGAAAGAATTGATAAGCCAATCAAATTGACAGTTTGCCAAACAAGAAAGTTCTTCTGTATCATTATGATATCAAATAAATAAGTCAATCAGTCAATCCAACCGAAAATTTCGATCCAAAAATAGATTCTAACTACAAGACCCATATCTCAGTCCAACAGCCAACGTCGTATTATCATAAACTCTTGACTTGTCTATCTACCTGCCCCTCTATCCATCAATCCGGAAAACCCTCTATAACATGTCTAACAATTAACATAACAATTAGGTATCTGTCAAATTGCGTATTATTATTATTATTATTATTATCATTATTATTATTATTATTAATTATTATTAATTATTATTATTTATTATTTATTATTTTTTTTATTATTATTTATTATTTTTATTATTATTATTATTATTATTATTATTATTATTATTATTATTATTATTACTATTATTATTATTATCGACACCAAGAATTGGTGTAGAGTATGTGACGCTTCCCGTTTGTCCCTGTCTGTGTAGACGATTACTCAAGAAATATACCACTCATTGCCGTAAAATCTTGTACGATGTTGTAAATGCATACGATGAAGACCCCCATTTAATTCCAGCAATATCCGTTAACAATTGACAGAGTTATGGACTTTGAAGTAATTACCAAAGAATGATAGAGATATACTCGATTGTCTCCATCACTGTAACATGTGTCTTCTTCCGTGTTCAAAAACGCGTTTAATACCGGTGCCAGGTGCGCACTTTTCGCATATGTGCGCATATTTCGCAAGGACAGACGGCAAGCATTGTACTGTGTTGTACTATTATTGATTACAATCGAAGCAGGAATTTAGTTTTCTCAATGTTTTTCTGTTACATAATTTGATAAAGTTATAATCAAGTAATGCTGACATGGTACGATAAGGAAATAATCATTTTACATGGTGTGAGTTTGTACTCTACCTGAGTACTCATGTTTCTAGTTATCATTATTATTATTATTATTATTATGAAAAGAGTCATCTATGACGCAAGTTACAAATCCTGACGACCGACAGTGTGTCAGTTCATCACCCCTGGGCCTGATGTGATCCAGAGTAGCGCCTTGAGCGTCAATGTAAACATAATACTGGCAGATATTTTCGTACATCAAGTCAAATGTTTCACCCTGCTATGTCAGTTCGCAGTTGACCTGTGTTGTAGCGGGAAATTAGGTCTGATCGAAGAAGTTACAGTCGAAGTGACTTAAAACTAAGAAATGCTGATGATGACAACATCGGATGAGGTAGTGGAGCAACGATACACTCATATAGAGTTATTGAAATCAAAATGTATGTGGTTCAATCCTAATAATTGCTAGTTTTACTTGATTGCAAATAGGGGGGTTTGCTAACGGAAGTGGCGTCGCCAGGGGGCGAGCTCTTGAAATTAACAAAGCCGTCTGAAATTTTAAGTCTTTTTTTTTTAGAAAAGTAACAGAAGCAAGCAAAATCTGTATAAACTTCAACCCCCCCCCCCGCACTGAAAGCTCCAGGCGCCGCAGCTGATTATCGGTCGGTTCTATGACACTATTGGAACAGTCCCCAACATATATCAATCTTAAAATCGGCACAGAGGCAAATCAATGTTGACCTGAAGGCAAGAGAATGTCATCCAAAGTTGAATAACATCTCATGTCTGAATTCAACCACCTGTGAGCTCTGTACCTATTCAGACGACGCCCACGATTTTTTATATTATATCATCAGATACAAATTATGTCTCATGTTTGATAGACGTACGTATCTCCCACGACGATAAGCTTCACGAAAATATCAAAGTATGTTCGCTGCCTATGGTTATTAAAGAAAAGCCTGTTGATCTACTTGAAGGAGAAAATTCCAGAACTTATTATTATGTGACAAGAAGCATAGCTTGTTGAGTATTTTTTGAGCTTATAAATTTGTGTACTCTCAGCGCGCGCTATTTTGAGGCTAACGATAAGGCAAGCGATTAGGCCAATGCCCTTCGCGCATACTCGAAAAAATCTCCTCTGTCAAAGTTGTTCTCCGGATAACTTGTCCTGAGCTACCCCCACTGTACCTCCCGCGAAGGCTCTTCAACAGGATCATCCTTTTCCTTGTGAGTTCCATTTCCTGGATAAATACATCATGGACACGACGGTTATGAATGAAGGGAGTGCATTGACGTCATCATCACGTGGGTCTTGTCACCAGATTCTGAATGATTGATATGGGTGAGGGTCGTCATCGAGATCGATAGGAACAATTAATAATATTGATAAAAAACACAGGTTTTCTAGACATAGTTAGATAAGTTAGGGTTTGGGCATTAATTGTTATGAGATATCAAATTGTACCTACTATGTTTTAGTCCATTTAAGAAAGGTGCTACCTTGTATTTGAATTTCTCAATAAAATAAAATGTTCAAATTTAAACTAAACCAAGTTCATGTGATTTATTTGGTCTCGCCATGTTCAAAATATCGGAGTACATGAGACATGACAAAAATACACACGTCGAAACTCAATAACCAGGAGTAAGCGTAGATTTGAGTTTTCTAACATTTAAAATTCATTCTTAAAGAGCCTTTTTCATGAAAAGTCAACATTGTTTTAATCATCCTGTATTTAACAACTGTACTTTGAATTTTTTGTGATTTCCCCCCAAAACATCAATATAATCGGTTGATTTTAAATCGGATTTTTGTTGTTGCTAAACTATATATTTCACGAGATTGAGTAACTAAAGGACAGAACATTTTATCCAATCTTTCAAAGACAGACCAAAGATATGAGTTGGTAGACAATACAGCGACGAAGTAAAAACTAAAGACAAAACTGAATATCATTAGGAAAACTCAACTACAATTCTTGCAATCTCATAAAACCGAGGGGAAAATGATCAAAGAAATTGTAGGTGTTTGCAATAATGTAAATAATAACATAACCATAAACCTATTTAAATATTCAAAAAGGCCACCGATGATAAATGGGAACGTGTACTCATGTTCGATAACCCAACGACCGCGAACGCAACACTGAAATCAACCGAAGAAAACGAACACAAACAAAACCAGATTAGTTTTCAAAGTTGTTCTTTGCGGGGGCACATACAGCTTGGAATGCTATTCTACACTGTGATGTAAAAAATCTAACTTGGACCCACAACGGTAACCGATCTACGGTTATATTTGGTGTTTTAATGACCCCGTGCCATCGTTTTCTCATTGAAGCGGTTTTGTGTACTCAATATAAATATAACCTTATCGCAATTTTCCCTTCAATATTGACAACATTAGTACAAAAATAGCACCATGTTGTCCAACTCTGTAAAAAAGCAATCGGTAACACGAGATTACTTTCGGCAGAAATGTAAACTGCAATTTATATCTATGTAATTATTGGTTATTTCTAGCAAGCACCAGGGCAATTAACAAATTCCTTCGGAGTGCTGCCAGGGAAGCTATAGATATCGTGTTGATGCCTACTTAAAAGGCTTTAATAGTTGTTTTTTTAATCACAGCGAACAAATCAATTTCTCTAGAACGACGAAAATAAAACAGAATCACACATTTTTTACTTAATTACATACAGAAACGGATAATCGAAAATCAGTCTGAGCGACGCAAATCAGCAGAATCAATTGCGATTTTTTCGTAAATTTTGACGGTTACGATACCAATGCATTTATGAGATAAAAACTGTTCGATACGTATCAAAACGTATTCAAAATGTAGTCGATTATTTTCATGGTTTATTTTAAGACGTGTTACTTTTATAAAATTGTTAATTGGTTACTGTTTATAGCAAAACAAATATTATTAAACCTATTTATGGCATTTAAAACATCATGTAAGAGAAATAGGGGTATGTTAGGCTTAAATTGTATTCAGTTATAGATATTCTTCATTTGAAAGAGTCCGAGAGTACTTAAGTCTTCAAAAGGGTTCCTTGTAAACAAATTAAAAACTATAAATAGAAATGGAATCGCGGTAGTGGGTTTGGCTTTTTTGCATGGGCAACAATTAAGTGAGGTCTAGACACAAGACAAATGGTTATCTAAATAACAAAATGGCTGACATTAGATGTGTTTAAAAAAGTGGACTCGTATTAACTATAACAACCCATTTAACTTCCAATGGAATCTAAAACCCTTTTAACACAGTACTATTAAGAATATTGGAAAAACAAAGTGCTATTAAGAACAAAAATTAGTTCGTTGGATCAATACAAATGAGAAAAATCAAAATCAACGTAAAAGGAAACTTAATGTTGAAGGAAACTGGTAACTAAACGTGTTTTGCTATAATAAAAAAACAACCACTTTGGGAATAACCGTTGTTTTCGTTACATGTCTTTTTCTTATTGTTATGAATATATAATTGTCTAGCCTCTGTGAATCAGAAGAAATGCAAGACTTTAAATCGAAATTTGAAGAAAAAATAAGAAAATAAGAAATAATAATAAGAGTCCACTTTTGAACACTACGTTTAGTATTTTTTTTAAAGCGGTTGTTAACGTTAAACTATATAAATTCAGTCTGAAGTTCTGGCCTCTTTTTGAAAAAAAAAAAGTAATTCTTAGGTGACAACTATAAGTTCAAATGAAGTCAAAATCAAATAGTACAATTTTCCCTTGACAAGATACTCTTAGTTGGATAAACTAGCCATGTCCCATGACATAAAACATAAATTGGCCCACCTGTTAATGCGCAATCAATCTCCGCAAAAATTCAAACTGCTTTAAAAATAGTCACAATTCTTATTACTCTGTATGTATCATTAAACACATCGGATGGAAGACGCATTCAAATTGCCAGTAACAAAATATCTCTGATAACCTGTTACTGTCGAAAAACTATATACACCAAAATGTACAAAAATATTGTCAGGCAATTACCGTGGCGATAGTGTCAATAAACTAGTGTCAAAGGTACAATATTGTGAACAGCCAAACTTCTTAAGATTTTGCCTAAATGTACAATAAATGTTCAACAGACTTAATATCAAAGACGTCATAACAAAGGTGAAATACTGTCAACAGACTAATTGATATCAATTGTATATATTGAGACTCGATATCAAATGTACAAGATTGTCAACACACTAATTGATATCAATTGTATATATTGAGACTCGATATCAAATGTACAAGATTGTCAACACACTAATTGATATCAAATGTATATATTGAGACTCGATATGAAATGTACAATATTATCAACACACTAATTGATATCAATTGTATATATTGAGACTCGATATCAAATGTACAAGATTGGTAACAGACTTGATATCAAAGGTAACAATATTGTCAACAGACTCGTTATCAAAGGTAACAATATTGTTAACAGACTCGTTATCAAATGTAACACTATTGTTGACAGACTTGTTGTAAAGGTACAATATTGTTAACAGACTTGATATCAAAGGTAACAATATTGTTAACAGACTTGATATCAAAGGTAACAATATTGTTAACAGACTCGTTATCAAAGGTACATAACTATTAACAGACTCGATATCAAATGTACAATATTGTCAACAGACTTGTTATAAAGGTACAATATTGTTAACAGACTTGGTATCAAAGTTACAATATTGTCAATAGACTTTATAACTAAAGCATAATATTTACAGACTTTATAAAAAAAAGATACAATATTTAAACATACTATAAAAGGTACAGTATAGTCATCATATTAGGTATAAAAGGAACAATATAGCAATCAGATCAGATACCAAAAGTACAATATTGGCAACAGACTTTACACCAAAGGTATTGTCAACAGTCCGTTTTCATTGAAAGTTGAAGATGATGAGAAGACTTTTGCTACAAAACAGCAAGAACCCATGTACTCAATTATACTTGTATCAGCACCCTTTCTAAAAAAAAAAGTATAGACAATCAATGTTTATGCAACTCTCACCTTTTCTGTTTAGCTGCTGTTGGTAGCTATTGACTTCCATGGCGGTCTCATGTGGGGGGACTGGGTCTGAAAAAAAAATCAAAACTCAGCATCATAATTTTTATGATATATATCATGATTAATTTTGAAAGAATAAATACATTTCAAAGATCATGACGATTGGCTTTGCTAAACTATGACTGATGCTATACTGGGTAACACACGTACTAGTAGGCAGACAAGTATGGCTCCAAACCGCCATCATGTCAGGTGGTACCATCTGCTAGTAGGCAGACAATTGTGGCTCCAAACCGCCATCATGTCAGGTGGTGCCATCTGCTAGTAGGCAGACA
>JAUUEB010120262.1:0-14849 GCA_032362205.1 Clione limacina | reverse complement strand
TGCTTGCTCAAAGTTAGGGGGGCTTTTTGTGATGGACATGTATTTTGTGAATGTGACATTATGTATAAGCATTTTTCCTCCACATGGATATGATATAGACCATATCCTACCATTTCTTGTAACAATAAACTAACTATAATTTTATGATGACCACAAAGCTGCATCTGTTTACTTTCGTCTGTTGTCTCTATAACTAGGGATGGTCATTTATGGAGCTGTGTCTCATTACAATGGTACCACGTCTCTTGTTTAGAACGTTCAAATTGTCTTTCAGAATTTAAAAAGTTTGAAAAACCAGATATATTACAAATCATACGCTATTTTCCTTTAACTAAATGTTGGTGATTAAAAGTGAGGAAGTCTTTGGTTTTGAGCAATATTAGGGAAACCCGTGACAAACCTAATAATTCTCGAGTACAGCAATTCACCAGCTATTATCGTTATCCTTGTTAAAGTCTTAAACCCGCTGAGATGAAACATACACAAAGTTGCTGGTTAGAGGATAGCAATGTTGAAATATGTCTTTGATTCCCGACTTTCAGACAGTATAATCCTTAAAGATAGTTGAGAACACATTTTATGTCTTCAAATCCCGAATGTCGGTTCGCTTGAACTTTGATAATATTGCGTTTAATGAATGTTAGATGAATATATGTATAAGCTATTACGGGCTGTGTCGTAAGAGATAATATCATATTATTATTATCATATAGTCTTATATAAAAATAAATGATTTTCTTTTAAAAGATAATTTGTGAAAACATTTTATGAAGAAGAATATTTCTAAAACGTTGTTACTCGAAGTCCAGTCAGATTGTAAGTACGATACCACTTTCTTAAATTGTATATGTGGATAATTAAAACGCAAACACATAATTCCACCACATTCTCAACATTTAATATATGATACATCAGTTACTACACAAAAATCGCACATATATGAGCAAAATGCAATCATCCAAATAATTCACGATTTAAATTTTAGCTTTTCTAAGCAGGAGAGGAACTGGTTATAGTCAGATGTTAATTTGTCAGTATATTTGGGTGCTGGTTCCCAATATTTATATTTGGGTTACGGATTATAGTTTACAAAAGTACTTTGCTTAATACAAAATAATAATATATCATTAGTTCGTTGTTATTATAGTCGTTTAAACTAAGAACGTCTATCACAAATACACGTTATTTAGACCTAAGGATACGGTATTGTATGTTAATTTCACATGTGGGCAACCATGCAAGCTAAACAGTACTATGTTATCTGCATCACTTATTATGAAACATGGTTGTATTTTGGTTGTTTCGTGATTGTGTTTACCGCTAAAAATTCAACTTGTTTTGTTCCTGTTACACACGCATATATTCTATGAAAAACCTGCACTGCGTTCTTGCATATATGTATTTGTTTTTCTTCTCTATAATAATATAGAGCACGTACTGTTCACTGAGGTATTATGTTATAATAGTGCTAACATTTATGTTCTTCATTTGCGGCAGTCAGTATAATGTTTTGGCAGGATGGATGAAAATATTTGAACATAAAAAGATCCGTACCGAAGACTATTGATGATGTGCATACTTATAAACGTCTGTTTTAAGTAAGATCCATGTGTGAATGGAATCATTTGATTAGTTGAAGTTTTTTCACCATAAATTGTTTTGATCCTCTCAAAGACATTGACCAAACAGATGGACCGTTCGTCTGCGTCTGAAAATGTCCTCTTCACGATAATTGGCCGTTAGTTTGACGGTGGACGGACGTTGACATTAACCAAACAGATGGGCGTTTCGTCTGGTTCTGAAAATGTCCTCTGCACGATAAGTGGCCTTCATCTGGACTGTGGACGGGCGTTGATTTATTGTGAATTTATTTTTTAACTGTATTTCCATCAATCAATTATCTTTTTGGACTTACGTTTGCGCCCCTTTTTGGTTGTTGACCACCACAAACTTTCAAAGATTATGAGACAGTTAAACAGGATAATAACATTCGTAAAACTGCAAATATTATTCATTATAAAGACATTGTATATGTGATTTGTCAATATCAGTTTCACAGACTGAAAAGTAAAATACAATCATACGATAAATAAAAAGAAATGTTTACAGAGATATATACTTTAAGTTTTTTGTTAGTTGTGACTGATGTCCGTGGTTGTACTTTCTAGGAGAACTAATTTTCTAGTTGTATCTGCCTTGGATGACATATTAAGCACAGGAAGACATGAGTCAATGCCGTTCTTTTAATGTACTTTTATTATAATTGACACTTTCAGACAGGTAAAGCCCTTGTTGTAACAACCCTCCAAACAAACTTAAATACTTGGATGCTTCACAGTAAACTGTTTTGGACACTATGTCTTCAATTTGTCTCTTTCTCCAAAAATAACTTCCTGATGCTTAGGTTACGTAAATGTTAATGGGCTGCTTGACACTCTAAAGTTAAAAGTATGTTCATGTAACCGTAAAAAGACAAGAGTCGTGTACGACTGACATCTCTGTTGTTAGGTGGAAAACTTTTAAAGTGAAAAATTCTGTTATTTTATCGATCTATAAAGAAGAACCGCCCACATTTTAAATTATTTTCAAACTACAATACACTCGTACTAGATAATTATCCTAGTGTTTGTGTTTGAGAAACTTATAAATATATTATTCCTTGTCAATATAATTTCAAATATTATTTGAGTAAGTAAAGCAAAGAATCCCGTAATTGTATCGATCTATAGCGAAGAACCACCCAAGTCAAGCAAATATTATCTAACTCTGAATTTAAAACTCATTAATTGAGTATTTTTTTTACATAATGACATTGAATGCACATAGCTAGCAGTAGGTGTGTGCGTTTGCATGCACTTGGATAGCAGCCAAAGTTCTGACTCGATTCTCAGAATTGTGTCATACTTTTGAATCATCAAAATAATGTCATCAAAACATTGTAATGTCCTCTTATAAAAAAAGAGCATTGCGAACAAAATGAAATCCACTCATTTCACGCAGTTGTGTAGACTACCCAAGATATCAAAAATATCTTTAATTAGTAAATAAGATTTATATTTACTTTTTTTTAATACCACATGTATCAATGAAAATATATTTACAAGTTATAAATCACAACTTGTAGCTGCCTGAAACATGTAGAGTATTTGACAAAATCAAATTGTTAAACACGAAGAGTAAAATAATGTGTGAACAATAATATGCTAGAGTAGTATTCGAGTCGGGTATTGCTATACTCAGCCAAATAAATGCCCCGGTGACAAAGACAGATAATTAAACAATGAATGTACTTATGCATGATGTCAATTTAATCTACGTCAACAAATATGATAATGGCGGAAGGTGATTTGTTAAATTGTTTCAGCATCGACATATTGTGTTTACATTCACAAATATCGGACGCGCATAAGCTCTAAATAATATTAAATTATTTCATAGGCATAAAGAAAAAAAACTAATGGGTAATACTATTCGTTATAAAACACACGTGTTAATATCGCCTTGCAAAGCAAAATGGATGACTTATCGTAGAAATCACTTTTTCCTCATCATCGGGAAATCCCAAATTGCTTTCACACGAGAGAGCATCTTTTCTGATCGTAACAATGCAAAAAAGGCACAATAACTTTTTCAATAGGGAAATCCCAATGTTCATTCTGTCTTTCACTGCATTAACTGCTCACCATTCCTTTACAGGATGTCTTGAGTAAGAGAACAAAATTATACTTGCTACTCGGGTGCCGAAGTTCTGATTTCCTTATTTCCTTTATTTGCTTTATTTGCTTATTTTTTGCTACAAAAGTAAATGTTGTTTATTTTCAGTTAGTCAAATCGGATATGAAATAAAATAAATACCACACTTTTAATTGTTAATACGAAACATATTGCCGTATTCGTGTTCAGAGACAAGTAATTCGAACTCGCTAAAGCTACTACTTGACTCTAAACACTCAGGGCAATATTTTTAGTATACAAAATTAAAAGTGTAATATTCACTATATATATCCCTCTGGACGTAAAGCTAAGCCCGTGTTTGATGAATAGTTTTATCATCAATGCAAATTATACAACATTTTTACAGGTTACATTTTAAGTGTAATTGTATATGAGACCATGAAGCCAACATATCATAAACTACATTACGCATCATTACCTAGCAAATGCAACCATCCATAGTCACAACGGTATTACGGAATTAATGGCATTAGCGTAGTACACAATGAATTTAGAATAACGTGACTTTTTATGAGAGATTTATGAAACAATAACTAAATGCTTTCTTATGGTTACACGCGATTATTAAAATATTTCTCAAACAGAGTTTATAGCCACTTAACCAATTTGATTGATTTTGATTCGCCATTTAATGTGGTTTATTCCAACACGGACTTTCAGCATTTTAAACAATAACATGTTTCCCAGTGGATATAATTAAGCAGTTTGGATGAATAGTTCCATTATCAATGCTTTATTTGGATGTCTAGGGCACTCTGTCCCGATGTCTCATTGACCTTCCAACCTGTTAATTGTCCGCGATGTGATCTCAGAACGAGGTTCAAAATATAGTTCAACATCTGTGAAATGAGTGACATAATCTCATAATATTTATATTAATACTTGTATTTGGAAGTGCAATGAACAAATTCCTCACGGGCGACAAAGAACATGTTGTTTTCCATGAAAACGGTGAAATAAATGAGTGGTGTTAAAAATAAACTGTTTCTGACTGAATCTCACAAAACACATGTCATCTTCTAAAGAGACTGAATACAATGTTAAACAAAAAAATATATTTTGTGTCTATGTGCAGTTTTTTTTAGTGTATTCTACTGTTTTACTCTTTTTAAAAGATATCAAAGACAAGTTTAAAACGTCAAACTAGCGTGGTTTGTATTAGCTTGGCACCTCCTTGATCTGATATTGTCTTGGAATCTTTTTATTCATCATGTTTCTCTTATTAACATTTTTTTCGCGTAAACAGGCAATATATTTTCTAAAAATACGTCAATTTAATGTCAGTGAAAGGTTTGACGACTGAGAGACAATTAAGTTAAATGGTTATTTCTGTGAATTTGTGCATGTCTAAAAGCTTTAATTCAGCCTCTCGAGAAAGAACATGATTCGTAGGTCAAATTGACTTTCTGATTATTCACATTGATTTATTTAAACTCTTGACTTTTTAAATGATGATGCGTCTTACGTATGCGTTCTTTAAATGTTTTGTGAGTGTTTTAGGATACTTGAAACCTTTAAGAACATAACTGCAAATTACTTGACCTTTTTTCATCAACAAAAACAGAAACACAATCACAAGAAAAATGATCCTTTTTTACACCATTACACTATTTCTAGCATAAAACGACAGTTAAGTCATATATCATTCCACAAAACGCCCCAGTTTCACTTTGCCACCTATGCCTTTTTTAAAGACCTAATTTGTTGAACCACTTAGGTCATGGTGACTTGAACTCATGGTGGTATGCTATTCATACATATAACTAAGTTTACCTTGCTTATGTCACTGATTTAAGATTACTTATATCAAGTTGGATCTGCCGCAGACATCTGATATGATAACAACGCCGTGCAGCTTAGGTTATGTCAAATACAGAAAGAGTCTACTACTACATGATATAACTAGAAACATAAGTATTCAGAGTACAAACCTGACACCATGTTAAATAAAACATGGTCCGAACGTGTAAGACGGATTTAAGACAGACAAAAAAGTAATAACGAAGAACAATAAAAACACGTTCTCCAACGTGGGGCTCATACCCATGGCCTCGGAATTATGAGTTCCGTGCTCTACCGACTGAGCTAACGGTCACTGGTAACAAATGCGATATGGGACGCGTGAACAAAAATCCTGTCAGTGAAGGGAGGAAGCCACTCGAGTATCTCTATCATTCTGTGTATTCCATACCTCTGTCAATTGTCCACAGATATTGTTGGAATTAAATAGGCGTAATCATCGGGTTGATATACAACATATTTTGGAATTCTAAAGTATTGTCCATTATGGAAAACTAAGTTCATAATTTGAAATACACAATCGTCAGTAAAATATTACAAGTGGAAGTTATAATCTGTTTTAAACAATCGTATAATAAATATAGTATGGTTCCCTTGATCTTTACAAAATCTTGTGACGGTGGCAAATGGCAAAATGTTTCAAGAAGATAGTGTAATACAGACAACATTAACTTCATATATATGTGTAATTGAATTGTAGATGGAGTTTGATAAACGAGAAATTTTGAGACGTACATTGAAATACAGAATGCCTAAGCATTACATGTTTTAACCATCAACATCTGAAAACGGTTCAAACGGTATAAAGTTTTACTTTTAACATTGCCCCGATCGAATCTACTTAAGTTCAGAATGTTGGCAAAACGATTGTCGTCAGTACAATAAACATATATGTCAAAGGTTAAATCAGGGAAGTAACTCAAGATACTTGATTTCTGTGTAACGTGTGGCAAGTAGCACAGGAACACGAGCAACGAGCTTAGACACTAGAATCTTCACACAAGGAATTACATCTTACGTATTTACATTCCTCAAACAAACATACATAGAAACAAACAAGCTAAGAAATAATCAAACAAAGTAACATAAATCAAACATATTTCAAATACAAAACTTAACAGTGTTTTAAAAACCACCAGCCATCAATATGAGGAGTTGCAGTGGAGTGATGTCAGCACGTTTGGGTTTGTTTTTAACTATAATTGAGATAACATAAAAATACTTCCGGGATTATGTATGGCTTATCAGGAAATATGTTCATGTTTCTAGAGCCCTTTCCGGCCTCATTTATCTTATAATTTCAATTCAAGTTCGCTAACGTAAAAATAATAAGCTTAGCTAATGAATTATTGCTGAGAAAAGGCTGATGGCGCACAGATGTTTTGTCGATATGAAAAAGTGGAAGCGAAAGGGCATCCACAGAAAGGTTAGAAAAAGACATTAAACATTTGAGACAGTCTCTCTACGATTAAAAACAAGTTCTGTATTTTGTTCATGCCATCATTCAAGGTACATTTAAGGAGAATCGACATAATGCAAAGACAATACGCAGCTTGAGAATTATCAAACGGAGCATAAAACGCATAGCTTGAAACCATCATCAATAAAACATATATTTATATATGATTAAGATGACATAGACAATAAATATCAATACTTGTAATGCATAATTAATCGATTGTTTTCTTGCAGACGTTTTGAAGACATACCATATTCAAATATTTCATACCTTGACATATTGTTCAAAACCTTTGATTCCTTCTGTTACATATATCGTTCACAAATCATAACGCCGGACATCAGCAAAATAAAACAGATTAATTAAAGCACAATAATAAAGATACAAAATATTGCCCGGATATTAGTAGTAATAATGATGTAAACACCTTTAATTATTGATATTACACTTCTAATGATTTATTTAGTGTCTCTATGGCTATCATGATTGATTTTAGGTTGAACTTTCAAGCCATTAGGTTTACAAATTGGCTTAAATTTAACATGATGTGTGCAATTTGCTGACTATTATATCTGGCTCGTTAATCTGGTCAGGCATCGGGAAATATGTGTTTGGGCACAAATAAAAACGTTACAGAACTACAGAAAACAAGTACGCGTAAAGAATAAAGGAAAACTATCAAAGACAATACTTTTCAATTTCAAGAAAAACATTTATTACTGGTTTTACTAGGCATATGGAATTATTTAAAACAAGTTGACCTGTAATTATTAGAAGTATCTTACTTACCGGCACCGCAGCAAGAGGCAGTTGTAACTATATCACTACCCTTAACACGTAACCTTGTGCTAAGATTATATAGCTTTGGAATATTCATCAAGCCTCACGGCGGATGTTCTCAGAATCATACTATTTGCACCTGAACATTGATACACAACATAATGTAAAGTTTGCTAAACGAAAACTGAAATCCTACTTTTGACGGTTCAAATTAGATGTTCAACAATTTGAGAAACAATGTTTTAAAAGATCACTAGAATAAGTATGTCCAAGATGTGGGTGTCCTACTTCTGACGATGCGTAAACTGCATGTATAGGAACATTAAAGGAATTTAACGTCTAAGAATATCGTGTTTTTTTTCTTAAAAAGCCTACGCGCAAGATTCCTATCTTTAACTATGATACCATAGCATGTAACCAAATAATGTATATCAATAAACTTAATAAGTGCCATCACTCAATAATAAAATGAAAGAGCTGTTTTTAGAAGGTCACTTACAATATATTTGCAAATTTGTAAGGTCAAATTTCAAAAGATGCATCAACAAATAGGTGTTATCACGCTCGTAAGCGACAACGGCCCTTCCCATCGTACAATAACCAAGCCGATGCATGGTGACAACAAACAAGACATGAAGCTCACGCATGTGAGGCACCTACTTTGCTTCGAAGCCCTTTGCCTAGTTAACTACAAGATAAAAATATAAACAATTGTCCTTAGTATAGTCAATACAAGATAAATATATAAAATGACGGATCGTGCTGTTTGAGCACTAAGATTATATTCCATTCGTGACTATTCAAAGTAGAATCCAAATAACCCATTAGGTGCGCAAATAGACTCAGACCTAACCTGTCGTGTGATATTTGCTGACTATTGTCTCTGACGAGACAGAACAAGCCAGGACATTGCATTACAATTGTTATATCATTATAAATGATATAAGCGGTGTGAAAATACCATCTGACAATGTTGACAGTACACTATTGATGGATTTGTTCTCTGTATTCGAGGATAAAGGTGTAGCATACCACAGTAAACGTAGATATGTGTGCCTCTCATTTCAGTCTTAGATGACCATTGTTTCTCATAGTTGTATCTGTAAAGAAACACATAAACCAATTGGCGTAAAGAAAAAGAATATGTCTGAAGATTTGTGTTAAAGTAAAGCCTGCATGGTAGTACATAAACAAAGTAACGTGTTAGTAAGCATGTGTGTAAAGCGTATTTCAAAAAACTAATCATGTATGTAATGAATAGTTTCATCATCGTGTTAAATCTGTATTTCTAGGTCACTCTGACCTTTCATATTTCCAAACAACTCTCTTTAACATACGTTTCTGTCAATTAAGTGATTGATGTCAACATATTAATTTCCAGCATACAAAATTGCTATATTTATTAATTTTCAATGGGCTCGTGTTCTAGAAAAAGTACAAAAACAATAGCAACAAAAATCACAAGAAAGAATGTTAATCACATCAAACATTCTCAATATACAATAAATTGCATGTGTGCTTGCGTGACGATTGAAGGATTTTGTAGAAGTTTTGACGTATCATAATTCACATACCAAAAATGTATTTCAACTGATCTTGGTGCAAATCAGTACATTGTACTACTTGTAATCACCATTTCTAGTATTATTTTATACATTAAGCATCGAATGAGCGTCAAATCGCCATTTTACTGATTCTTCGCTTCCGGAACGAAGACGAACTTTGAAAGGTTTCTAAATGCCTGCGTTTAATGGGAATATAAAAAAGTCTGTTCAGAATTCATGCGGTATGTTTTTAGCTTATACAAACTGCTAACACGGGAGGATATTTCGAACTTCTTTACGTAGACAAGGCAAACCTGTGTCCATTCTTTAGATATAGAGCAGAAACATATCTAGGATTGTCAAATGGGAGAGGGGCATATTTGCGCCTGAGTTTGTATACGGAGAGAGGTTATCACAGACTTAACGACAAACCTTAGGCAGACCGAAGACTTATTGATGAGTGCAACGTACTAGAGCTTTTAAGGGATCCAATTTAAGTCAATACATCCCTTTTCCGTTACGAAGAGACAAACGTCTAGTTTAGTTCTTGTTGTCTAGAAAATAGCAATGTTTTTAAATCTATATTTGATCCCCTAGCTGAATCTCAATGTCCGAAGAAATCCGTCAAAACCCAGACAGTATAAAATTATAGCCTTTTGTCAAAACATGTGCGTCTTCTTGTCCCCAGTGTGAGTACACCAAAGCGTACATTAATGTCTTGTCGTATATTGAGCTTACGATGGACAGCTTTATATAATCTTACAAACCAAAAACGTTATACATATTATATTGTGGCAGTATTTAAAGGTTTTTGTCGTTTTTAAAAACATACTTATAACTTTCCACTCAATTAATAGCTTGATGACAAAGATAACATTGTCTATGTTTCCTCTTCAAACCCTCGAAATATCTTAATTATGTCAAAAGATAGTTTAAATTCGCTCAACGATTTTTCAACGAATTGGTTTCATGGCGTCATACATTTGTATCTAATACTATTACGGTATTTCCAGCTCAAGATGATTCGATCAGAGAGAAAATCATAACGGGAAAAACTGATTGGTTTAATGACTTTGTTATGTAGGAATCTGGTATTTACATGATTAAGTATTATACACCGCCTTTGGTTAATAAGATATTGAAATAGTGTGTGGTGTTAGGTTTTTAACTTCATTATATTCTCTTTAACTACCGTATGTATATGGAATAATTGTTATTCTTACCAGAGAGATTACAGGGTTTAAGTGATACTGAAATGCCAATGCGCCATAATGACACTGAAAAAAATGCATTTAATGTTTAATGTTTTTTAGCATGGTTTTTATGTTGAACTATATTCACAAACTACCTGTAAAGTCAGTTTATACCATTGCTACACATTATTTGACCTCGGTCTTCTTGTCAAATGTCAGTAGATTGAATCAAGTCTGATAATACCACCATATAAATAGGACATAGAGTTAGAAGACCATCACATAAATTAAAATATAGGAATATAGTAAATTAAAAGAGACTGATCTACAAGCATTTAAATTGGTAACATTTAGCCCATTTGGTCTAAACAAGTAAACGTCACTGTGTCATACTTGACAACCAGCACTCAAAACCGCTTGCACCGGACAATTATAACAGGACACAAACTGTTGTAAATACGTTTTGTACACTATTTCCACAAATTCAAAAGATTCAAGCACAACTTTCCAAGCTACCACACAGACTAGACACACATTTACCACTAATCACAATATAAATGGTCGAATGACAGACTTTGTTCAGGCGTGGCCAATTGTGATCAGTCTTGAAGTGGAATAATGATGCCATCAAGTGGACAAGATAAAAAAAAAAGGATGACAATGAAAGAGTGTCGGTTAAGATGACATGCGGTTGGCTTTTGTGTACTTGAGAGACCAGATAAGTTCACTGATGTTAGACTGTATAAGTTTTAAAATGGGTAATCTGGCAATAGTCTCGTCTGTAGTCTGCCAATTGATATACGTTAATAATTAAGGTTGAGTGAACAGTGAAAGTACACTCAATCAAAACAAAATAGATGACATGACAAGAATAACTCAAAAATGAATACCAACAACTGGCTGCAAAACTATATCATATATTATGTCACATAACTAGAAGGTCAGAAGATTTTTTACTTTTGCTTCAAAAAGCGGTACTATTCAAATACAAAATTAGTCAGATACAAGGAATACACGGGTGTCATATCCCTTTACAACGACATATGAGACAACAGCAATACTTCTAACCAGACCAAAAGCTAAAATGGGAAACGATCACAATAATTCCACAAATTATAAAAGATTCAAGCACACATCTTTAAGCTATCGTTTAACCAGACAAACAGCCAGACAACAATACACCACTGCTCTCAATACAGTTTGTTGGATCAAATACAATAAAGACATGGTGCACCATCATATAGAAAATGGACTGTGGCATATGCATGACTGAACAGCTCCATATCTCTAAAAAAAGCAATGTAGAACATGTACTGTTACATAAATTTTCTTCATTTTGAGGATTTAATCTGTTGGTTTATGATGGATTAACAATAAATACATAACTAAACATATAATATCACAAATTATTACTTTAACTTAAAGTTCTTAATTGATTAAATTAAAACTATCACATATAAACGTATGCAACTATTAAAAGTATGTTCTCATCCAGGTTGCAAAAATAACACATTTTCAAAGTAGAATTCTTATTAACTGCAGATATGATTTTCTGCCAATGATAACTACTCAAGTCTTTGTTAATGTCCGTCTCATATCAGAAAACTGATTTTAGTCAGCTATACCGAAAGTACCTTGATGGTACAGTTTTCATAACTGTGAACATGTAATGTTTAATTCCAACTAACTTCTATTGAACGAACATTTTCGTTTTACTCTTAGAAAAAAATCGGTATTCAAATCGGCAATGTTTGTTTTAGCTGTTGTCATCTCTAGAATATCTGCGAGATTATGCTCTATTGATCTTATTAGTATCTCAAAACCTTATTGCACTTCATGTTTCTCTTATTTAATTTAGTGAAATGTGTGCTGAAAAGACATTATTTTTATTGACAGTGAAAGATAAAAAGGTTAACATATTGCGCAATGATAAAATCAATATGTCACGTCTATCACTCTTTGCATTTATAACACAATCGAATTTTGATCCCGCCTCTCTGTTTGAATGAGGGGGTTCAAGAGGAGAACAGTGTCATTTTCTGAATACTCAAATTCAATATTTGTATAAATCATGAGATTGAATTAAAACCGATTCGCAATTTCTTATTTTCTTATTGGAACAGCTTCCTTTATTAACTTGGTAACATTTAAAATGCCGATAGGTGCTACAGTTTTCAGTTATACTGTATCTAGACAGGTTTATGTCTACACGTTAACAAATGTAATACCTATATTATATACATAACTAGTTATATCACCATAGCTGTATAAGTTGTATTGACCATGCCTAAGTCCTTATCAATGATAGGGTCAACTATGTGAAGAAGGCAGAAATATCAGAAACCTTTACAATTAACGCAACAACTATTATAAAACAAAATTCGTAGGAATATTATAGTTGAAAAAGTGTATTTAAACATATTACAAAGAGCTTCCAAAAACTAGACCATTTTGTGTCCGATTACATTTGTTACTAGTAACATGACATATTTAATGTCACAACAATTATTTCTTTTTATTGTTTTGTTATGTGTTTTGTTTTCTTAAATAATTATATTTGATATAAACTTACATCTTAAATTTCAGGAAAGCATACTTTCGTTAGGAATTATATTGTCCAATAAATCAAATTATTTAATGTTCAGACACTTCAAATCCCTTTACAACACGTTGTATTGTCTTATTTTCATTTACTTTTTTCCCGTGAACAAAAACACTTAACATCTCGTTAAGGCACATGTTCAAATATCATGAGCAATTTAGCCAACGACACAATTCTCTTCACCTTGAACATGACTGGTGTTACTGCTTCGCTTATTGCATCTTTCAGTTTAATTTTTTTTTAAAGTTCATCTGGTATTGAAATAGTTGTTAAGAACAAAGTAAAAGAAATATAAGGCAAACCTATAACAAATACAATACTCCTTGGTGAGTACTTGCTCTCATGCATAATCCGTATTAAAGTGAACAAGTCCGCTGAGAAGAGACAAACAACCAGTGTAAGTCTTGTTTGTTAGAGGATAGCAATGTCCCCAAATACCAGACAGTATAATCTTTATAGATTGTTGAGATAACATTCACGTCTTCTTATCCCCAGTGTTAGTACGCGTGAACTTTAAATCTGCCGTATATTGAACTTAAGATAAATACATGTATTTAATGTTACAGGCTAAGTTGTAGGATAAATATCATTTTTAATTCAAATAGCTTATAAAGAGTAAGGATATAAGAAGAGGTCTATATTTAAGTTGTAATTCTGAAGCATATTTGTGATATGTATCTTAAGTTGTTGAAGTTTATAACAAGAATTAGCAGTTCGGATAATGTTATCGGTTTATTAACATTAACTAGATTTGTTGTAATAAATTAATGGTTTAATGAAAATTAAAAAGATAAAAGAAGATGGCTATATTTTCGTTGTAATTCTGAATCATGATGCTTAAAAGGACATCATAATGAACTTAAGAAGAAACCGTTCCTAACTTGCGCTTTTGAATATGAATGTGTCTGAAATTGCATCAGTTCATCTCAGATTATCTTAATTGAGATTCAAACACTAACCATATTGTCATGAAAGCCCAGCAGCGTCTTTATGTTCTAGTGAAACAATAAGTACTTGTAAACTTGTATAGAGCTATAACTGAAAGTATCCTTACAAAGGCACGTATTGTCTGGTATGGCTGCAGCATTGCTCACGACAAATATCGTCTTGAACGTATTGTCAAAACGTCGTCAATGATCATTGGATGTAAATTTAATTTTTTTATGCCCAGAGAGATGTAAAAAGATCAAATTATATCATAAATGATAAATATCATCCTGGTCGTAACCTTTCTAAATTGATGCCAACAGGGGTACAGTACATGCACATCCGTACTAGATCCAATGGATTATTGTATAGCTTTCTTCCATCGGCAATACGTTCAATAAATACCAACAGATAAGTAAGTATTTTCCCTTGTTTTCCTTCATTGTGCTTTCTCGGGGTTTGGATTGCCGATAACCGATGACGCACCTCGTAGAGACCTACCCCTCTTCATTTTGTCTGAATTATGTGATAATTGTTTTTGATTGGTCTACTGTCTTCTTATATTCCCTTTATAGCGGTGGCCGATGTCCGGCACAGGATTCTGACATGGGGGGTCAGGGGGCGAACAAATAAGACCCCCAGCAAACCCATGTGACTGGACATGGTACGAACCACAGCTAGTTATCTACACATCCTTTTTAAAAATAATGCACTGACTTAATTTTACACACTTAAAATGCTAAATCTTACCCCCCCCCCTTCCTTTCTGGTATCACTTTGGGTTGCTTTCGTACTCCGAAGCGACACCA
>JAUUEB010120151.1:0-14849 GCA_032362205.1 Clione limacina | reverse complement strand
GCAGGTTCTCATGGTTCAGTCGTCAAGTCGAAAATGACCAGACCACACCATTGCATGAGTGTTAAGTATGTTTGGTGTTGTAAACGTCTTCATCATCTGACGACCAAAATACAACTGAAAGTCACTCGGAGTACTCCGGTGCACTCCGGAGCGCTCCGGAGTGTATCACGTAACACACGCTAAGATCATTTTTGAAGAAAAATTAGTAAGTAGATATGTCGTATCGACGGTGACGTCATAGCTATAAAAAGCATAATTCACCTGAGCAGCCCTATGCGATAAATCGAAAAAATTGTGCGAAATTAAATTCAAATAAATGGCGGGAAAAAAATGGAGCGAAATTCAAATTCAAATAAATGGCGGGGAAAAAATGGCGCGAAATTCAAATGGAGTGGTTCTAAACAAAATATTATTATATCAAATTATTGTTCATTTGAATTTCGCGCTATTTTTTTCCCGCAATTTTTTTCCGCCATTTTTCCCCGCCATTTATTTTAATTTGAATTTCGCGCCATTTTTTTCCCGCCATTTATTTGAATTTGTCACCACGACCGCTCTTATGCTACTACTTTTTCTCATTTTCCTGCGAAGTATACAGGAAATATTTGTACAACAAATTCAAAAGTTAGCTAGTCTACCACTATACTAATACTCCGCACTGTTTAAATACCACCCATGGCATATTTTTGGTGGTATTGTTCGTCCACAACAAAAATAAATAATTGTTTCTTGAATTACTTTTGATAGGCCGCACAGATGTATACAAAATGTGAACAATAATTCATTTAATTTTGTCTTCATCAAATATAAACAAAATTATTCATATTCAATCATTTAGATGAAAAATGTCTAATTTGTCGTTGTTAGCATGAAAGAGTTATGTGCACGCTTTGTATGTCTGACAGTTCAAGTTTTCATGTTAAACACGGTAACTTAAAAGTTATACAATTAATATACGTGAAATAGCTCATCGACTATCTGCGAACTTCAAACATTTACCCTTTTCACTACTTGAAAAGTGCACGCTTAATTGTTGTTATCGTTACAAATAAGTCTTATTATGTAAAATTAAAAAGGAAATGTTCATGCATCCATAATATATTTCTTCTTGGACCCAATCCACACTTGAGAGTCTTCCATCGTAAAACAATACATGTCGTCTTGGTTTTTCGGGCTATATAAAAAATACCAATAGAAAACATGCGAAAAATACTGCAGTTATAAGTTCTAAATAGCTACACAAAATGGAGGCGTCTAAAAAAACCTGAGCATGGTGTTCAATGTCTTAACAGCCTCGTGAGCTATGGCAAGTAGCGCCATTTATATGCGACTTGATAGACAACTATTTCATGTTTTTAAGCTTCAACGATATAAAGTGCAGAGAGATCTCCCAAACGAGGCGCCAAATTATGGGCACATCATCCAGTTGCTAAACGCGCTGCAGACATATTGAAGTGCACTTTCATTGAACGGCCATATAGAATAAATACCGGTTCGGTTATTGCCGATTTCGATGATGGCACTTTTTGGACAAGCGTATAGAAATAGGCGTCTACGTTATTTTTTTCATTTACAGAAAATGTCGGTTTCAATAAACCTAACACAAATAAGCTCTTTTGCAAACTTCTATCTATGCGCTAGACCCACTCAGACATATTGAGCCTCATTTTCACTCAATGCACCATTACATTACACACTTACATTACGAGCACAAATATTTCAATAGTTTCGCAAAAAAGGTTCCTTCAAAGATTTAAACCAAGACTTGACATGAAATACAGGAACATAACACCACTCAGGCAATGTGTACTCAGATCCACAAGGTAGAACGGTTGCACATTGTCAAGTATAAAGGAAATTTTATAAATATGTGACGATACTGATATATTTACATTTACAACTAATCAGTCAATGTAAAAGTAAAAAATTTTTCATCAGATCATGAACATATTGAACGTTTTCGTGACTCATCCAATACACGTCTCATGTGAAGTAACGTCTTCAGAATTATGACATCTTTCTAACTTTCTTTTAAGACAAAGATACCTGCAATGAAATTGTCTGCCTTTGAAACAAGACTTACAGATTAGTTCAGCTTGTTTTACAAAATAGATATTCTGGTTTAAGTCAGGACATGATCAGAAACATGAAAATTGATTTTTCACACCGTTCCTCTTTCAGCCTACCAGAAACATCAAAACAATAAGAAGCAATAATATCAATAGTAGTATTCAACTACTTCCAATGTACTCACGCCAATTTAAAACAGAGCGAGTTTCATGAGGCTTTTAAAAGGTAAGTTATTGTTGAGTGGATAAACGTATAAGAGCGTTCGAACTGATGACATGACATAATTAATAGTTGTCAAACTGAACGTGTTTGCGTGCACCATAAGTTGTTAGTTCTTATTTTGCAACATAGAACTAATGAACACACTATATTCGTCGTACCTACCAAATAAAAGTTGTATTGTTGATATTGGTAATATTTTAAGTAGGGAAACTAAACTATACTCAAAGAGTTGAAGACAGTTTTAACTCTCAGTCGACGCAATGTTTCAAGTATCCCAATTTTCTGTAGTACAAAGTACAAAGTCACAAAGACGTTGTATGCACTTCTATGACACAACGAACTACACATTCTGTTATTATCCTACTCTCTTTTCCTCGACCCAAAACAGACATGTTTATAAAAAACAGAGCAGGCCAACTTAGTGTACGGACAGGATATTTATTTGACAGAAAATGATAAAACTATCATCCGATACCAAAGATCACTACATTATGACTCATAAATCAGTTTACTACGAGTTATAAATATTCTCATGTTTTCAATGGTCCGTTTGAAAAAAGACAATAATACATCATCGATAAATTTCTACTTTTTTCTTAAATTATCATCAGCTGGCTTTGCTCGACGCAACAAATAATAACGCTAAAAATTATTTTGTGTAAGGTCAAACTTCAAGCCATCACCACCTATAAAAAGCTATTGGCTAACTTATCAGATTTCAATAACAACTACGATCAACTAGTTATTAACGAGGTGTTAATCTAATTGTTTCTTGTGGGAGGAGAGTCGGTATAGGATTTCACTTTTAGAATAAGAAATTAATTGGTTTGAGTCCCGTTTTTGTTTTATTAAAAATCTCTTTTTTTAATCATGTTGGTTTGTATTATACTTTGTTGAATATTTGTTGATATATATATGTATAGCAATAATCTAGCTTCCTTGAAGATTTATAATGCAAAAAGTTTCAGATAAAAAATGATCAATTTGTAAGTGTTTTAACTTTTCTTCTTATACAGGTTAAGAAATCGAAACTTTTCTAGAATAAACGCTTAAAGTTTTACACATTCATATAAGGTAGTGAAAAGTAAACCCTGGTTTTAACAGAAGCGACTATAGATGGGTTCTATGATAAACTAGCAATGTATTAGATGATATTAAGGGTCACTTTGAAAGACAAATATCGATACCATATGAGAAATGTCAATAACATAATCTCAATCAAAAGATCAAATTGCCTGTCGAGAGTGACCAGAGCGGTAACTTGATCCTATTTTAAGGCAGCAAACCCGAGTTGTGATAACCTGCTGATTCCCACTGACATCGGACTTATGTGAAGAATCACAGCCGCAAAATACCTGGCCTCATATCATACTCATATGTAACGAAGAAAGTTTAGGATTCATGCATTTAAAAAAATGACAGTGGTATAAAAGGTAAATTGCACAGACTGTCAGCTGCATGCTCTGTGAAAATGAATGTTTCCACAGTAAATAATGGAAACTCTGAGCTGAGAAAATAATTTAATGTCAAATTGGCAGTTGACAACAATCTTATGAAGCGATTCGGCACAACATTTGGAGCGTAATTTTATTGTGATGATAATGTGTGTGTTATTGTAAATCCTAAGCTGGGAATGAAAGGTTATGCTATCACAGGCAAAGTACAACAAATGTATCAAATGTGAGCTCGAGTGCACTGTGTTAAAAACAAGATAACATTATTGAAGGCTTAAAATGTGAGCAAAAAACGATATGAAAATCAGAACGGTTCTGAAAAAACTTCAAGCCTTTTGATCATAGCGTAATTAGAGTATGAAATGTGTAGTAAAAACTTAAGGTAGTACTTAAAAACCCTATGGTTGCAAAAACATTGCCAGCCAATATAAGACTGTAATTCACTTTTTCACGTAAAACACACACATCACTTCAAGTCCAAACATCGCTCGTCTGTTATCATGATTGTCTATGGTAGGTATTCTTATCTTTGGCATGTTATACTCAAAAGCGATAGAGACACAAAGTCACTCTAAATGCTAGTACAATATATCCACGAAGGTCAATTACGTATAGACTTTTTTAAGGATACTGTCAATTTTAACTAGCTCTTGTTTAGTACACTTTTAAAAGCATTCTGTATTGGTTTGATCATAAGGGGGTGTAACATTATATCGTAAAGAGTATTGGTGCTTAAATCGCCAAGTAGCTGCCATTTTAATCATAAAACCACAAACTTGGTTCTTACTGACAATTTCGGACAACGTAACATATTTAAAAGAAATGATGCTTGCAGAGATTGAAGATGAAAGAAATATGTCAAAAAAAGAATTGCGCTCAAGCAAGTGAAAGCATATTATTTTCAGACAAGTTCCTCCATTCTATGATTAACTAAACTCACAAAACAGGTCTTTCTCTTTCCTTTTCATAATAAATGCATTACAACATTAGCATTGCAATCAATCAGATTCCAACAATTCATAGGCCGTCTTTTTATGACAACGAAGTTTGTTTTGAAATGAAGCCGATGAAACTGACTGGTCTCAGAGCGAAGAATTATGGTGTTCATAAAGATGTTTTTTTATGGAATGCATGCCGCATAACAAATTGTTTTCAAACGGCCTATTAAAGCGGTAATAATCATGTCATTTATTTTTCACCTTTCGGTAACGTTCAACGAAGGGTTTCATAATCCAAATAACAGGTATGTGGAGTTTATAATAACGGGAAATGAATAAGGTGTGTGATCTAAAACTAGCAAAAAGTCCTTTATAACGGCATATGAACTTAACAATAATTAAACTTAATCGTTGATGATATATCATTAATTCACGCTGCGTTCCTTTATTGCACACTTGGGATTTGATATACAATACCAGACACATCATTTATTTCTGAACTTTTTAATTTCATATTGAATCATATATCTAATAATATTGAAGTCATACGATATTGCATGCTGTCGAAATTAAGACAGTATTCCCCTGTCAAAATGTATTGCAAATCAGTATTTTTTTTTTTTATCAAAAACGTAAAATTATTAGAAACTGCTCTGACGCCTGAAAATTAAACAAAAAAATGTGGTTATGGTCTTTAATTAATGTTTACCTAAATAAATATTCAAGCTAGCAACTTCAGTCATCATCGCATAACACTACTATTAAGGACAAACTCGTCACTTAATAAATAACTTCTGTGGACAAGCTAATGCATGCAGTAACATTTTCGACTGCAAAAGGCAATTTATACATTCTATATTATCTAATAACTTCAAAAATAAATGAGAAGAATAACCTAAGCTATGATATCATATTTGATGATACACACTGCATAAGCATACATTTTTTATGTATATTCAATTGGTGGTTTACAATCAAAAAATTATCACGTAATGCAATATTTTTGGGAAAAAATAATGTAAACCTTTAAATTATAATGTTTTCATGAATATTGTTGTGACTAGTTTGTTTTTTCATGGACACAAAGAAAACGTAAAAGATAGTAAAACGTTTTGTTTTAAAATTTTAATAACACCTTTTCGACTTTAACCCTGAAAAGACGTCTCAAACTAAAAGTAGCTGCAAAAATCAAATTTTTGCAACACAAAAATCTTGGATACATGCATACAATGATAGTTGAATAAGTATTTAGTATTTATTTCAGAGACACTATTTTAATTCTTATCTGTTAAAATAACGGTGGCCATCTTGTATTTTGGTCCCAAGCCTTTATTGAAGCTGGGATATTTAGAGCCTTTTCTTATTTCAACTCGGGATTCTCTAACTATCGAATTTCCCCAGGTCTTAGCATTCGTTCTACTAAGGCTCCTAGCCTATATAAACGGCGAATGCCTTAAGAAACAAATGATGTTCGTTCATGGTCGTTACATTTACAATCAATGCTGAACTCTGTCCAAAACGATGTCATAGAACCATCAATTTAGCACCAAATCTCAGACAAGAATCTTATCTTGTCTCATATTGGGGCCAAATCAAGTGTCAAAAATGTGCCCAACGACATAATATAACATCGTAACCCTAAGAGCCTAGTGCAACATGGTCTCTTGAGGACACTCGTTCTGGCAGTTTGATCAGTGAATTAGCATTTCCATAGAAATCTCGTCATCGGTTGAGAGATAACATCGCCATTCAACGCAAGCTTAAAATCATATTATACACATTTCAACAGTTTTCATGGGAGGAAAAGTGACAGCTATCTTCTTGATCATCAAGTTTGACTAGTGTTGAAATAATTCCTACGATATAACATGACAGCCTCCTTCATATTATTGATATTGTGAATGATGGTCTATCAACCCCCCCCCCTCTTTTTGTCCATCTTATAACTCCAGTTTCCCTTTCTTTAACCCACTCTCTATGAGTTTTATTCAAATCCCGCAACATTAAATCTGTGCACTCTCAATGCATGCTTGTTTTGACCTAATTTGTCTAGTTGACTTTTAGAGAGTGTATGCATGCAACAAAATATGTTATAAAAGGCCGATCATGTTTCAAACATTAAATAAGTTATTTGTTCATAGAAGGGCAATCATGAGAATTTTATCATGTAAACATAACATTAAAAAAAACATTAGGCAAATACTACCAGCCAATAAAATAATCAAATGAGTAAGTCATTGTTAGGACATACATGAAGATCATCGCAAGCTTCTAATCTAGATTTGCTTCAATTGCTTTGAATAAGGCATTCCGTTTAATGAATTAACCAAACGCTTCCATATCAAAAGACTACACTATTTCGTTTGCAGACAGTTATCTGATCTTCCAATGCGAATTGGTCCGGTTTAAGATTTCAATAACCAATTAGAACTGCTAACTATCAACGACGTTATTTTTGTGATGAATAACATACCAAACAGGCCTGTGACATTTTTTTCATATAATGAGTTATGTTTTCACAGCTTACTATGGAAACAAACAATTTCTCCTTCCAAGATTATGTCAACGATACCAAATGTCACTCTTACACTATGAACGTGAGACAGGGTACTCAGCAGGCAGATGAAATAATTTTTGATATGTTCGGAATTTACGTAATATGTCATGAAGTGTAAAGCTTCAACAACAACAAAAGTGGTTAAAAACTAGACTGAACTTCAAAGTAAACTTTTCATGTTTCATAGTTCGTGTAGTGAAGATAAATGTTATTGTTGTTAAAAGGTTTGTACTTTTACGTTAGTTGCAACTTTACATCTGCTAATTTATCATTAAATGATTTTTTACAATTGACAACATAGCATTACATTAAGAGCCTCGAGCTAAGCTTTGTTGTGTCAGTATGCAGTGCACTGTGACTTCGTATGATATATTGTATTATATAGTATATATAATATTATGTTCCATATTTTGTTCCACTGAGAAAAATCCATATTTTTTTTGCTTTTTTCTGCTCAACACTTTGAAATTGGTGGACCATTTTCTGCATGGGGTCTTATTTCAATTGTATCAATAGTATTTTGCATTTATATTTAACTAGTAAACAAATAAAGAACTTTTTTTACAACGATCTATTGTTCAAATTCTCGAACCCGTTACGAAAAGTAGATACAAGACCGCATGCAACAGTCGGTCCATCAATTCCAAGTCGTTTTTGAGACAAGTGCAAAAAAAGCATGAGTTTCTTCTATCTCGACCAACAAACGTAGCAGTACATAAAACACAAACCCCGCATCAACCTTCTAAAAAGAACAAAAACAAACGCAGCTGTTGTGATTAGAAAAGACACAATATGTGCTCAAAACAATGTCTGAGCACTTAGGCACATTTCTAAGATCATTTATGCTATGTGAAAATCGTTGTTTTTCTGCAATGGCCAATCAATTCATTCCAAGTTTGTGTAGCGCTGGTTATCAAGGGCTGTTAGCATGACGAAATAAATAAGTGCATTATTTCAAACAACATCTTTCATTGCACTCTTTCTACTCCATAAGAGGCTAGTAATAAGGATGGCATTTAGTTGAAGCAAGGAGACTGAGAAGAGCCGGAAGGCTGTAATGATGGAAGAATCAGCAACCCAATTTAATTTGTTCATGTGTCTATTCTAGAATATAAAGACATATGCATTATTTATCTCCGCATACTTTCACGTTTATTAGAATAGAGTAAAAAGATATTCTTTTGATATGAAGATTTCATTTGGTTAATGTTAGCATTATTTCTACGGCACAAATAGCTGTTTTACTTATACTAAATGTCTTTCTCATGACATTATTATATTTATTAAAGTAAATTTGTTGTTCCAAATAATAAGGGAAACAGTAAAGACATAACACCCTATTTATAGCTTCATTAGAATTTAAACAGGGTCGTAGTTTGATATGTCGGGCAACAGAACAATCTATTTAGTATCATGATTATCTGCCACTTAGAGATGCGATATTAAACATTGATTTCCTTAATACACTCTGAATACTAGATTTGAAATGAGTTAATAGAAAGAAAAGGTGTCGCTTGGATTGAGTCTATTAAGATAGATCTGAATAAAATGAATGTAGAACAGCTTATAATTGTTCAGGAAAATAATGAATTCATACTTTAATAGATAGAAGCAATGGCAAAATTGAAAATATTTATAAGGAATATTCAATTTGATTTAGTTGGATTATATAAAGCAAATTGTTTAACTTCACAATATACAAGTGGGATAAACATTGACTCTAATGACCTTCACTTCTAACAAAATGTGTAAGGTAATTCAATGAAGTTATTGATTTATTTAACGAATCAGATTTTCTAAGATAGGAAAATAATAAAACCACAAAAACAAAATAAGGGACGCGATGATTATCCAATGTGTTAATACACGTCCTTAAATTATATGTACGTTGGCATGGAAATACACAAACAAACACAAACTCAGCATATATAGCGGATATTCGTTTAAATTTCGAGTCAACACGCACACTCACATATAAATAAATGCACACACCAACAAGTAGGGATGCATCATGAACCTGGTATATATGGTGCAAGGGAAAAGGGAAAACACACTTTTACAAATGTTGTCTAAGAGGCATATCTGAATGTCCCTAACAATGACGCAGTTACTTTTCTGGTTAAAGAAAATGAAACAGATGTGATAATTGCAATGATACAACTGCGCAATACATATTTCATTTTATTGGAGCAGGTAACATACAAATATCTATAGAGTAAATGGTTCCAATAGCTAAATGTTTTCTTTCATTTCTATGAAGTTGTCACGCGTGTCTAAATCGAGTAAACAGAAGAAAAAAGTCACACGATATATTAAGACAAAGTCACAAATTCATTGGCCAAAAACAGGTATCTGACGGTGACCCTGAAAGCCTGTGGAATGGTCGACAGGTTTTGAAGAAGTAAAATTATTGAGTGATCTTTTAATGTTCATGCGCTTTAAAAAGTTTAATAGACGAACAAGTGAGTCTCTGAATTTCTATTCAAGGTTCGACGATGGCATTAATCGAAAACCTTTAATTCCCCTCTTTCTTCTTAGGTAAAATACAATAATTTCTAAAAAAAACAAACATTAAGAGATAGACAAAAAGTAAACACTCGTATTGTGTCAAAAATGATGAATTTAAAAGCTCCTCCCTAATCTATTTAGTTTGGTCCACCTTCTGATGATAGTGTTGATGTCATTGTTAACATTGACACGTGATTCTATCAAGATATGACAACCTGGGTAATAGTGTGTGGAAAGCTTGTTGAGCATACTGTAGATAGGTATTCCCATATTGTTGTCAGGGAGATCAATGAATTCCAAGATGGAGGTGGGTGCGTATGTACATTTTGTTTAGCTTAGAAGAAAAGAAAAATCTCGACTTGAAAAAACGTTATGACGTATATCCGTGAAAAATACTTAAGCGCTTTCGAGTTTCACAAGTTCCACTATATCATATTTTACAATCTTATTCGCGCATACTAAATTGTAATTTACATTTGCTCATGCCAACATAACGGTCCTTTCCCAAATTACACCAGTAAGCATTATGTATCCCAAGAAAAAGTGTTCATTTGGAGGATACATCTACTAGATGTTACTTTATTACTTATAAACGCTAATGTTTGCCGCTGTGTACAAAACTCGAAATCAATTTTGATTTGTTTTTAATCAAAATATTTGGCTATTGATTTTATGTTACGGAAATATTTAAGGTTATGGTTGGCAAAATTATATCATCATAAGCATATTAGTTATTTTCACAACAATATTTTTCAACAAAGGACTGTCGCCTTCGACATCACAACATAGTTTTTGGGTATACAAACCTTCTGAACATTGTGATACATCAACAAATATACAAAAATACTGAATGTTCAAGAAGAAAGGTGTTGTCCAACGGTCAGAATATCTGGTTTCTTGCTTCTGTTGCTCGTACTGCATTAATTTGATAAAATTATTCGTCATTGTAAAAAAAGCCAATAATGACGAGAAGCTAAGAACGGTAGGATTAACTCGTTATCATTTTGTGTCTATACCCCATAAAGATCAATAACATTCAAGTCCGGCCGAGAAACTCCTCATCCTCCCTAGTATTGTGCAAGATAAATAACGTGTCTCTAAGATACTATCTTCTATTCTGAATTCAGTACAACGAGAGAAGATTAAAAAAAACGTCTTAACCAATAGGTTCACATTTCATCTGTAGACGACACATTTTGTTGAATAATAATTACAAGAATAAATTATTATAGTTGTGCTTTTTCTAACAGCAATACCATTTACAACGGGCTTCATCTTCATAACGACATTTTTGGTTGAAAAAACCTTCTGAACATTGTGATACATAAACAGATATATCCAATTTCAGGAAACTTATAATTATACATTATCTGTTAGAAAACTTTGTTGATACTGACTTTTGATGAACAGTTTCTAACAACATAATTGATGATACTGACTATTGTTACAAATAATCAACAATAATCCTTGCCTAAACTGATTATTTGTGAATTTGATTAACTCGATTGACTGAATTTTCTATGGTTTTATTGTGCCATCAAATGTAGAGAAGTGGAAAAACGTCGCCCCTTTGTGATAGACATGAACTGCATTACTCTGAAAAACTACCAAAGAAAAGTGCAACACTCGTAAACGTTATCCGCATATCTAATCGCGATTACGCGCTTTGTTGTAACAGCATTTTTGTTTTATAACTAACATTAAAACACTCTGAGAAGATAAAGAGAAATAATTCGCACAGCAGTGGGCAACAAGGTGTAAAGATTGGTGTCTAATAAATAGCATGAAGTTTTTTTTTAAGTTAAACGTAAGTGTACGACATTGTAACGCCTCCTTGTATAGCTTGACATCTCCCGATAAAACGGCTATTAATTTGTCATCGGATCATTTAACTTGCGTGACAAAGGTTAGAAAAAACTTAGTGGAACTGATGATTAAAACAGATGAAAGCTAGGCAGGCCCTACATTTAATATGTGTTCATGATTCGTACAAACGAGTTGTAAGCACTTAGCCAACACTGGTTTTTGATTGAAATGTATTGAGATACTTTTGGTATAATATGTGTTTGGAGTACAAATACCAACTTGAGATACCAAGGAACTATATTATGTAGTAGACATTTTTCGGCGATTTCTCCGCCATTAGTAGATGTAGCACTTGAAGCCCAACAACGACACATATTTGTTCCTGTCAACAAACAGTGTCTTCATATTTTTGGTGACATCTAAGACACTAGTCAAAAAAACTACTGACAAACAGATATACTTAAAGCTTTTCTAACAACAGTGAATGTTTTCAAACCTAGAAACTTTGCTGTAAACGATTTCCATTATGGAAGATAGCGGACACAATTACAGCGTTTGAAGTGGAATGTCTCTTGTCTGTTGAAGCCTATGATCATTTATTTGTACAGTGTCATTCAACAGGAGTTTACAACAGTAGGAATTCCACATGCACAAAAGACTGATTTAATGACTTGACTGTAAACTACTGCAATTTTGGTCTGGCTCAAATGCAGGCAGACGATAGCTGGAACTGTAATTGAATTGAATACATTAAGAAAACATTATTCAGTAAAACGGAATCAAATTGAAAATATCATATACAAATTTAACAATGCTAAATTATATACAAAGTCACGAGCTTCTTATAGAGGGAGACACATTTATCAATATATCAAGCTCATTGAAGACCACCGTAGGTGGTGATTAGTGGAAACCACACATGCGATCATTTTGTGAGCCTTAGTGAGCTTGTAATTGGTTAATCCCCAGTTACTTCTTTCACATGATCATCGCTCGACAATGTATGTATTTGAACCTTCAGTAATCGATGCGCTTAGTCTAATTGGCATTACATTTTTCTTTCTCATCACTTTAAGGCACAAATCAATGACAGACCCAACTCTCTCCTGACAAGGTCCGCCCATATTGAGAGCTAATCTATATTTCACCCGAGTTCGGATCTAATTCCGTCAATGGGCGGAGCTACCGTTTTTTCTTTGTTCATTTGAAAATGTGATACCCTCAGTAAACGTAGAAACTGGTTCCATGGACCGCTGGTTCTAATACAAGCTGAATTGCAAAATTAATATTGTTCGAGAAATACCATAAATACAAAAAAGAAACAAACTGTCACTGTCTAAAAATATAATTCTTGTTGGACAAGCCATAGTCACGAGATAATATATATTAAAGAACAATTTTAATATTATCTATTATTATATCATGTAAATGACCCTTTGTTTACCCGGCTATGAGGTTCAAATTCCATGGGAATAAAAGATGTATGCACATAATCCACACGCTTAGCCAATTCTCTATAGTACGCAAACTTTCAATAATGGAAACAATCACATTCATACAACACTTTTTCACCCGTTCCTCGTTTGCTGTTCACGAAATGTCATTTTTGTCTTTCTCCAAGCTACTCTGATCATCTCAAATAATTACCACAGAAATTAAACAAGCAGAGCCACGAAGTAGTCAAAACTCTTTCACCGAGTCAAACGGTTTGCTCATCTGCTAGGTTGAGAGAATAATATATTTATTCCTTCCTTTCTAGCATTATCACTTTTATATCGGTACTTCATGAAACTCAAATGGTAGTTTTGAGAAAAGACAAGAAGCGATTTGCATAGAAAATATAGAGACACGAGACTGATTTATATAACCAACGGCCATATGAATGTAAAACTTTGAAAGATTTGAACACCGTAATGTTTAACAATTTCACTCATAAGTCAAAACGGCTGGCAAAACAAGGATTCATTCGATCGTTGGTTCTTTTTTTCATATTATCTTAGGCCACTGCATTGTCATATTTCCCTATTAAATTTTAAACACCTATTATTATTTAGAAGAGAAGAAAAATACAAAAACCACTTCAACCCTTCAATCGAGCACACTACAAAATAATCGCTAGTTACCTAACAAACAAAGATGACTAATTCAACACTTAACCGTATATCATTGCAGGATTTACATAATTTATTCTTACATCGTCAACAATGTTTCTAGAACTATTTTTATTGGGATATGATATCTAAGTATCGGCTGTAAAACCTGAAAATGAGAGACCCCGTCCACGATGGGGAGATATTTCTGAACTTCTATAATCTCCGAAGTCTCTGGATTTTGCTGTAATTTAAACATAGGATAGCAAACATACCAAAGATTGTGATGAGCGAAAAACAATATGAAAATGCAAATATTTTTGATTTAATGAAGCAATTACGATTGTTTCCTATATATTCCCATCTAATTAAAGACGTTTACCTCTCAAATAAATCCAGATAGCTTTCGCCTTTGAACATAGCTCACTCGGTTTGACGGTCGTCCCACTGCCTTCGTCAAAGATCATTGTTATTGTCACTGAACAATAGCCATAGTCACAGACCGTTGAACCTCTATACGCCTTGGGCACATATGTAACGTTTGATATATCAAATTATATCGGCAATCAAAATTCATAATTCATAATAGTTCTAATAACATATAATTAATCTACACAAGAACATTAACTTGGGCATAACAAACTCGGCTATATTCGGTCAAGTACTTTAGCTTTTACAGTAAAATAATTATTTGATGTTATGGAAATAAAATTATCACCTTTCACCCTCTCTTTGTTCCCCTCTCATCTTTCTCTCTATATCTCTCCCTCAACCCTCCCCCGAGACAGACAGACAGACAGGCAGACAGACAGACAGACATACAGACAGACAGACAGAGAGACAAACACACAGACCCACACACATACACAAACACACACACACACACACACACACACACATACACACACACACACACAAACACACAAACCGAAATATATATATATCTATAACAATATACGCTGAATTGTATGGTTGGTTACTTTCTTGCACTTCTATAATCTCCGAAGTCTCTTGGTGGATTTTGCTGAGAGAGAGAGAGAGGGAGAGAGAAAGACAGAAGATAGAGAGAGAAATAGAGAGAGACAGAGACAGAGACGAATTGATTTCGATTTTTTTATATAGCACTGTTGGTATAAGAAACGTGTAAATGGAAAATTCGCAAATGTACATTGGAAGGGGGGGGGGGGGGGGGGGGGGGGGGGGG
>JAUUEB010120040.1:0-14850 GCA_032362205.1 Clione limacina | reverse complement strand
GAGGCGCCTAACACGCGACACCTTGTATACTTCCCAGGAAGCTGAGAATGTACCAGGTTTGTCTCAAGTGTGCCTGTTGGGGTAATTATATATGTAAAGCGCTTTAAGCTTGGACCCGCTGAGGGAAAGCGCTATATAAGTGACATTATTATTATTATTATTATTATTACTCATCCTTAGGGTTAGGTAACTAAGTATTATTTTGTTTTAATGTTTTTCATAATAATTTTCACAATTTACGGGATGTGAAGAGTCAGTAAGTAGCTTTTATTCTTTGTTATGTCATTAAGATTGTTTTGATTGCCTTTGTTGGTAAATACGAATAGTAATAGTATATGGACATTTTTTTTTCAGAGATGTCTTGAAACCCTACAACACAACTGTAACAAGATGGGATATGAAGCAGTTGGCACATGGAGGCAGTTCTTTCACTGGGGACCTTTCCTGGCCCTCAGCGTTATTTTTACAGTCAGTTGGGTGACAATCAAATGTGATCTTATGTGGTGGCCACCACTGCAAAGTGTGGGAGGATGTTTGAACTTTGTTGTTTTTGTCTTTTGGGTTGGACTGACCTTGTATAACTACTTTGCTGCCTGTCTGAAGGGACCAGGTTTTATTCCACTGGAATGGATACCGGTAAGACATTTATGTAAACTTTTTCTACAGAGCAAACTTATTTAGATTACTCTAGGTACTTTTTCACTCCTGGTTTGATGGTTATTTAAAAGAGGAATGTACTTTGTTGAACATAGTATCATAGATTCTGAAACTGTTATTGATTTGAGAAAAATACCCCTATCAACCGAGCAAAATAAGACACAGTAACCCATTCTTTAGCAATTTCAATTTAAAAAAATTTAACGACACTCTATCCTAACAAATGAAACTAAATACTGAAGGGATCAAATCTCCACAACACATAACAGTAGCAGTTTTTTGAAAACAGAAAACATCATTCTTATGCTGTTTTAGGAATTTGTAACGCTTCAAGGGGCGCAATTGCAGGAACATATACTGCACTTGATCTTTAGATAATTACATTTTTGATACAGAAAACTAAATATGCAGTAAATACAACATTTCTATTCAGTATGTATAAGAACATGTGCCATTCCATTGGTCAATTCACAATTCATTAATAAATTTAACTGCAGTTGAGTATTTTTTTATTTTTCAACTGTCAGACAAGTAAAACAGACCTAGGCTCCTCATATGTTTGCTTATCACAAAAATTCAGTGACCGTATCACCTTTTTAAAAATATTCAATGTGTCTTGTGTTTGCTGATCTTTACTATTGTTTGTTAACAGAAAAATGCAGATCATGTGAAGTACTTACAGTTTTGTGAAGCATGCAACGGGTACAAAGCACCAAGATCTCATCATTGTCGAAAATGTAACAGGTTAGTTAACAGGATATAACATGTATTGAGAGGTTAGGTTCAGTGGTCTACTGTGTACCATCATTCATTTAAAGGTGTGGGTTCTGAGGGATATGTGCTCCCTATGATTTGATTGGCGAAGCAAAAGCCAAAGATGCCACATTTCGGGAAGGGAAAAATACCAAAAGAAGTTCAGGAAACTATCCAGAAAAGGTCTTTATGTAATGTTTGAAAAAAATAATAAAAAAAATTATGATTTGGCTGTGAGAAGAGAATACAAACAGTGTGGGTTTATATCTTAGCACACCTTGGCCAGACTCAGCAAATAAATTTCAAAACTGATTAGTTGACAACAAATAAGTTTCATTGATTACTCCAAATACCAAGTATCAAGTGATTTCATTTATATTTACCATGGTGTTGTGGATAAAGAAAAATGTGATGAATTACGCCATGCCCTCCCTTAGTGGGGGGGGGGGGTTGGCTCAGATATTAAAACACCCTGTGTATATATAACAAAGTTTTCTGATGAAACAAATCCATTACCAGCAAAAGGACAATTCTGATAAAAGTCAAAAGGTTCTATAAATTTTATGTGGTGAGCACCTGACACAGGCCAATAACTCACGCAAAAGTCTCTGTATGTCATCAAAAATGTTTTATCGGATTTTACTGGTAATGAATTTCTTTTATTGAGATGATTTATTTGGATACAGAATACAGATAAGAATATAAACTGGGCACATATATGCAAAGTTTGATTCTATTGGTATTGACTTTTTGGTCCTGATACTTTGCTTATTTGCATACCACTCTATCTTAAATTGTTAATTTGAATTTGTCTTCTCAAGATCTACTATTTGAGTACCAACAAGCAAATATTTGGATGATAATTAGAAATATTGTCTTCTTGAACTCTCAAATTACCCTTATCCTGCTCTGATTTTGGTAGACTATGTTTGTTCATAAGTTCACCTATCAAAGTCAGAATCTGTTGCAATTTTATGCGGATCAAGTAGTTTTTTTCAAAGATTGACTCTTCTATAGTATTTTCAAATGAGCATGTACTAAAAATGTACTACACAAAACTGAAGGCAATGTCGTAAAACCAAGTTATACAAAGAGACAACTTAGATATGAGATAAGGTTGAATCTATTTATTAACATATTGTGAACATTTCATTTATCTCTGAGCGTTATCATGTATATTTTATGTCACTCTCCACACAGGTGTGTTATGAAGATGGATCACCATTGTCCTTGGATCAACACGTGTTGTGGTCATTTTAACCATGGACATTTCTGCTTGTTTTTATTTTTTGCACCAATTGGCTGTTTACATGCTGTGATCATCCTTGTACCTTCTATATACAGAGCTCTGAATTTTGTAAGTGTCAGCTTGTGTTTGAAACAAGTTCTTTTTATTATTTTCTTCTTTAAGATGAAGGATCAATGCTGATGTATGAGCTGAAATGCATGCAGGAAATTTCACTTATGCCAGTCAGTTATGTTCTCTATACTCTTCTCTTAGGTATGTGTCCATATTCTTAAGACTTAGAAATTGAATTGTCCTGAAATTGTCCAACATATAAAGGTACTGGTATCACTGTGATGTTTTGATATAAAATAGTAGTTAAGTACTCACAAAGTATTCTTTCTTTCTTGTAGGTAGGACATTTTTTAATTTTACCCGAGTGATGCCTTTGTTTGCTACTCTTCCTTCTATTTCAAACCATCAAAGGATCTTTAGGATGTATAACTGGCACATGCACAATGTTTTACAATACGTCATGTTAGATTATCCTTTTCATATTTATACTTTCCCCAGCATCATTATTTCTACTATGCACGTAATGATCCTTTAGTCTACCTTGGTGTCTGGGACTTTGTCATCACAATGTTTGGTGTGGGACTTGCTATTGGGGTCATTGTGGCTGTAGGAATGTTGTTTTATATTCAGGTAAGTCCAAGAATCAAAAGCTGCGTTCAGTCATGTTTAAACTAAGGATCTTATTGCTTTTACATTGGTAGATTGATTTTGTGAATGTTCTCCTTATGTATATATAGCATAATATTTTGATTTACATTATCATATGAACCTGTGAGTTTTTCTGGTTTGTTTTGTTATTTAGTAATGCAGCTACATAGGGATTAAAATGATGGCTTTTGTCTCTTGGGTTTTGGAGGTGTTCTGACTCAATTGATACTGTCAAAATATATATACATGGCTGCTTCTATTGTTTTCCTGGTTCTAGACCCCCCTCCCCCTGCTTTACTTTACCTTTTTTTATAGGCAAACAAGTCATGGTCTCCTCTGTGTTAAGAAAAACTGCAAATTAACACTGTGTCTTACACATTGTATGCTTAGTAATTAAATTAAAACAGTCCTTTTCTATCACAAGTTCTCAGCTTTAATGTTCTTTTTCTTTTATTTTTTTATTTCATTGTCTTGAAATCTGCCATTACAAACTTTATCTTCTATTAAAGACGTCCAAAATAGAGCCTTTTTTAAAACCAGAAAAGAGCAAAAATAAACATGAAATGTAAAACTAAAGATACCATTACCAATTAGTTCATTGCTGTATCTTAGGCCTTCTCAGAAGAGTATTGGTATATATATATATGCTTAACCATAATTATTTCTAGATAGGTGAATTTTGGTAATATAAACCTCACCAAATTCGTGATTTGGCTAAACTTTTGATGACAACCATTGTTAAGGCTGATTCAAATTTGACAGTCAATATTATTAATGCATTAATCAGAAAGGTTGCTTAAAATAAAGGGAATAATTGTAGCAATTTATAACTCTTCCCTTAATTTTCTCTCATGATGTTTTTTGTAAATTTCAGATCAAAAGCGTTTTGAAAAATGAAACTGGTATAGAGTCATGGATTATTGAAAAGGTAAGTAAGAATTTTGTGGAGTTGAATTGTTATATACATGTGTAAATAAAGATGACTATTATTTTTTATTATGCCTTTAAGCTGTTTTACTTTTTAATGAAAAAGAGATACTATAAACATCTTTTTTCTTCGCAATTTTTTGATTTTTAGAAATTTTGTGAGTACATCCCTGATTTTTTACTAGCAAGAAAGAAAGTTGAATAGGAAGAAAAACTCAATAAAACTCAAGTGATATAACAACTAAGATAATTCAACTCGTACAGTGTTTTTTTTTTGGGGGGGGGGGTAAGCTAGTAAGGACAACTTAATCATTATTGTTTAGCTCCATGTATTTGTTCACTCTTCCCAAATAAAGCATACAAATTTTTGCGAGAATATTAATTTTAATAAAGACGTTTGCAGTATTTGTTTGCATTGTTCCAAAGAACTTTTGTAAATGGTCAAGAGTTTTTTTAATAATTGTGTGTTGAAAGATGTAATCTGACAAAATTCTTTGTAAGTTAACAAAAAGAAAAATTTATCACTTATAGAATGACATCATCTTACTTATAAAATAGTTGCTAATAAACCATTATCTTAAGATTATATAAAAAAGGCTTATCATTTTTTTCTTTCTCAGGCCTTAGATCGTATGAGAGAGGAAGAGGAAGGGGAGTTTATTTATCCATATAACTTAGGTTGGAAAGAAAACTTTAGACAAGTGTTCACCTGGAATTGCATACCAACGTCTAATGGTTATAAATGGCCAGTTGCTGACGGATGTCATCCATATACCTTAACGGTAAGATTTGTCTGAAGTTTGGTTTAATCGTATCTTCTTAAACAAGGCCTAGCAAATTGTTGATTTGATATTCTTTTGCTGCAAAAATGCACAATGAGGTGGTTGAATAGACATATATATCATAACAACTCATATAATATATAAATATGCATGGTTTCTATCTTAATGATATATTTGTTTATGAAAGTCGAATCATTAAATGCCTTACCCTGTTTACACTTTATCATTAGTTTTATCTTAATTATAGCTGTAAAATTGATGTATGTTCTTATGCCAATTTGCTTAAAGTTGATTGACCAGCCTTCTTAGACAATCAACCTCAGTCATTAGTTAATTTGCTTAAATGCCTAGGACAACATGGTACAGTTATTGTTATCAATAAAGATAGTTTTCATACTATTTAGTTATAATTGGCCAGATCACAACAATACAACTCCATCTCTAGCTTGGAACTCAGATCCAAAACTGGTGTTACACCAATCAAGGAACGGATGGCTAGTTGCCTGGAAAGACAAAGATAACTGGCTAAGAAGAATCCAGTCACTCTAGACACCTGGTAAACCCAGCCCTGGCTGACCCCCTAAGTCAAGGGACGAGGTGGTCAAAGAAGACCTAAGGGAAACCCGCCTTGACTTAAGCCTAGCACTAAACAGAGATGCCTGGAGAACTGCCATTGCATTTCGAACAGTCTAACCCATGCAGCATGGACAAATAGACTTTAAATGATGATGATGATGAGATTATCACTATGATCAGGCAATTCCAGTAATGCACTGACACACACACACACACATTTGATTTCTTTATCATGAACTGAGAAGAGGCTTCTGATCTTATTGATGTCTGATCCCGCAGCTAACTTGATAGCTATTGCAGTTACATTGCATCTTAAGATAAAGATCTAGGTGTCCAAATAATGGGCAACAGATTATGTTGAGAAGAAAATCTGAGAACCAAAACAGCCACTGGATTAGCCATACCTTGTGTTAACCAGCAGGAACCATTGCAAGCCAAACACTCAGCTTGAACCTATGCCTTATAGCGGAAGAAAAGAGACAGCATCAAAAGAATGTTGTGTCAAACCTACTGGGCCTGTCTACCATCTTCCTCTTCTGCCGCTGTGGTAAGATCTGCCTTTAATGTATTTGTCTCTTTAGCCATCAGCAAGTCTGCTCTTAATGAGCTGTCCTTCACATATATTTGTTAGCCAAGTCAAGCCATAATGCCTCAGTCTAAGTTTAAGAGCATTGGTGAGTAAGTAGTGAAACAGTGTGAGAGAGCAGAGAAATAAAACAGTTTCTCTCTTATCTCTACTTATAAAAAATAATTTAAACTGATTTTACATATTTTTTTTCTGACATGTTTCCTTACGTAGGTAGAACAATTGATCCAGAAGCAGGATAAACGCCACAGAACTATAGAGTTTGTGATCGTAGAGAATTACTCTGGTTCTCTATGTCCCATAAGTAAAGGTCTGAGAGTTGGGTGTTGTGTACCTTGTACAGACGAGCCAAGGATCAAAATTGAGGCAGGAGACAAAGTCATGGTCACCAGATGGAAGAGGTTAGTACATTACAGTCAAACTTGCTTTAACTTATTTTTTTGCAAAGCACGATTTTGTTCTGTTTAAAAAGAATTCCGTTTAAACAAAACCACTGTTTTTCAGTAAAATTCCATATGCTACGGGTCAAAAAGCTTCAAGAGTATGATGTATGTAATGTCCTGATCTACGCTCTTCTTTATTTTTTAAGGTAGGCAACAGTCAAACTCATGCCCGTCTCAAAACAGATTTAGGCTAGTGTCTTAGTAAATATGTTGTGCTTTTGTGCGATAATTAATCTTTCGATGCCCCCAAATTATCACATACAATCGATAATTTGGTTTGTTTAATGTATTAACAGGTTTTTTTCTGTCGGTTTAAACATGTTTCTTTAACAAAAAATAAAGAGAGGAAAAAAACGGGAGCCAGGTTTTTGTTCCATTTTAGCATAATTTGGCTTAAGTGTGTACGGTTTAAATGAGTTTGACTGCGTCAGTCTGGGCTGTAATAGTGTGTTCCAACTTAAATGACTCAAAGAAAATTGAACAAGGAGAAAACTATGGGACTTAGGATTTAAAAATTTGTCATAAAACATAAATAGACCAAATAAAAAGGAAATAACTTTTAATGTCAATTGCCATTTATTTCTAAAGCGAAATCAATTGAATGTCCTCAAGTCTTAAAAAATTCAGTTGGAAAATTGATGATAATTTTTGTCTATCTTTTAGACATAAGATATATCACTCCATTTATCAAGTAAGAGACAAAAGACTTAACCTGTCACTATATGAAATGATGTTCTCATTCTTGTAATTAGAACTGAGTTTTTTAATTTCTCAAAGGGTACATTAAACCAGTTAATTATGCTGTCAAATGTTAAAATACACATCCTCAATGAACCCTTATCATATTTTTTTACTACACCTTTAATGTTATTTGCTAACACCTATTTGTTATGTGATACTTTGTGGTCTTCCTAGACAAGTTTGTCTGTACATTCTATTGGTATAGTTCATTTATCAATGTTCTATCTGTTGGCTCTATTGTTATGCAACAAGATATTTGGGAAATATTTGATTGTAAAACTAATTGTTGTGTGATGGTATTTCAGACGCTGGTTGTATGGAACAAAACTTGTGACAATGACAGGTAAGTCATGAAAGTTACATTTAGTATTGAGAACCTTCATCATCATCATCTTCATCACTTTTAGTCCATGTATTGTGGGTTAGATTCACAGTGAAATTGCTGCTCCGCATAGGTCAAGGTCTAGTGCAAAATTGTTGCCAAATTTGGAAAGACAAAGAACACAATGACAACAAATTGACACCCGTGACAAAATCGCTCACTTATTATTTGACAGTGTTTTTATTTTATTTTTCATTACACTCTGTTGAAGACGTATCGTTATACGTTTGTAAAAACCTTCTGTTGTATTCATACCTTAGTTTTCTTTTGGATTTATGTATTGTACTGAAACACTATTGACAGACAGACAGGCAGACAGATAGACAGAGATATTTTATGAATTGATTTCGATTTTTTATAATATCCATGGTTGGTGCAACCCCCCCTTTTCAGAATGTTTTTATAGGTGGACTTGGCTGAGCTTTTAACATGGTAGAAATTACATACCAAAGGCGTTCTTCGAATGCTTTTGATGTAAATGGTTACATTCTACTATTTAAAATCCAAATATATATTCAAACGGATGGGGGATATTAGCGCAAAGGGGTCTTTTTTTATACTCTTTTTGTATTGGAAACATAGGGGGGGGTTGACACGTTATTCTTCTTCTTCTTCTGTTAAGCAACTTCTTAGGAAATCGGGTAACACCAAAGCGGCGAAGTCGCTATCTATAACAATATACACTGAATTGTATGCTTGCGTGTCAATTCAAATGGAGGTATTTTTCGCAAAGTGTTAATACCAATTGCGCCTGGCGAGTGTTTTGTTTCTTCTGTTGGTTGAATGCAGGGGTATACTCAGGCTTTCAATAATGAGGAGATATTGACGCGGAGCACTATTATCGAAGGCGCGAAGTGCCTGAGTTTTTATATGAGACCTTTTTTATAACATTCAAGCATTAAAATCATATGGAGATATTGCCATTTAGACACTGCTTCTTCCTTTACTTATTCAAACATGTTGCATGTTGGTCATTTTTGCAACACTTATGCATTGGAACCTCAGTGGAGAATGAATAATCTCTTCTTCTTTGTATTCTCTTGAGCTGATTTTAAGAGGAAGTCGGGTAACGCCAACGAGACAAAGTCGCTAATATGACAATAACATTGAATACTGAGTAATTTAAAAAGTGGAGACATACACATAACAAGACTAAGAGGTGAGAGAACTATAACGATGACTATATCAAACTCCACATGGGCCAAAATTATATAAACTAGTAGATGCCCCGTTCTCCAAACGTGTAAGACAGATTTGCCAATTAGGACAGAGGGTGAGAGTATTATTTAATATTTCTATTACTAAAACCAATTAACACAAACGCTGGAACGGAAAACGCAATATTGATGGCTAAACGCAGGATGGGAAAACGCAACGACGACGGCTCATTTTTAATCTTCAAGAATGCAAAAATTTGGCTTTAAATCAGAAATAAATATCGCTACACGATCTGCAACACATGTAACTATAAGAAAAGTATCACTTGTCGACCTAAAACTTCCTAGAAAAAAACGTGTATAGCCCCCCCCCCCCCCCCCGTTTTTAACTTTCCTAGCTCCAACACACATGCGATATACAGAAGGTGTCAAATTGGTTCAAAAGTATGGTCACTCCCTAGTGCAGGCTTAAATTTTGTCACTTGCTTTCAAACACCAAACACTGATTTGTGACATGACAGAGAAAAAGGGGAGTGTGGATGATATATCTTTCTTGAACCTTTATTGCTTTAGTGTCGCAAGGAAGGTGTGAGTGTGCTTGGCTCTGTTCCATTAACCCAAAGTAACATCATACTTAGAACAAGCAATTGCGACAGTTAAACTTAATTAATAAAATGAAACAAAACAAAGATTAAAAAAACCACACTGTATAGCAAAAAATCCATTGAAGAGTATGAACGTGTGCAGCTGTGTTATTTCAAGGGAACCAACTCTTTTATCAATATCTGCTTTACCTTGGTAGATTTTATTTCCCTTTTTTAAAGCTAAAATCGATATACACCTTTTAAACCAAAACTATGTCTATGCCAAAACCAAAAAGCCCAATGCATTTCGGTTTAAGTGCTGTTTACTGTATTTGTTCTTTAATCCCTCCTCATTTTGTTGAAAATGTTATTCTTTAAATTACAAACCTTATGAAGTTTAACCGCAACCATGGGACAAAATAAAAGTTGTTCCAAACAAGGTTCAATTAAATAGACTAAATATGAGTTAAAAAGAAAGCTTTTACAAAAGGCAATCAAAACTGGTTTGGGTGGCCCGGTGGGTCTTTTTTTGGGGGGGTAGCAATGTTTCACTGTAGATAATTACTATTTTATAATCAATACCTTTTAGACCCTTTTAGCATTTTCGAAAATGGCTATTTATGATCTGCCTTGTTTGGAGAAAACTTAGTAAATTAGAAAAATAGATAGAAATTACATACAGCGTCGACTGAAAGGAGAAACATCCTTGATCTGAATCCATGAATAATTTCTTCTATTTTAGCAAATATACTTAGCAAAAAAATCTATGCAGCACTTTTTTCATTAGGGATTGTGGAATAATTGTTTGGTCTTTTATTTTTGCCTTATGATATGTAGTTTGTATATCAATTTACTATATATTTGTGAATTAAAATTTATTTATGTTAATGTTTTAAGAAAGTTATAAGGAAAAGTATTAACAAAAGTATGCAAAATCAAATCATAGAAAATGTGATGTAATTTGACAATATTGGGATAGCCATTAAGCTTTATATTTTGGCCATTTGATAGGTTGTTTCTATATAAATGAACTGCGGGTGTGTACATTTTTAATTTTTTGGGTTAATATTTATAAAAATAATAAGAAAAAATATGAATGAAATGATGAAAAAAGTGTGCTTTCTTTGGTAATAAAATACAATCTTTTTAGATTGTTCATATTTACAAAATGACCAATATAGATATTAATTCACACACACACACAATGTCTATTAATATATACAACATATCAATATAACAATATGTATAAAATCTCACAACATAACATGTTAAAAATGCCAATATGAAATACAAAACCGTTATCTCTAAATCCCAGATTGAAAAAATGTTGTGTTTATTTTGTTGCTTAGTATACATTAGTGTTGCATTATTATCATTTTGCTCATTCTTTCCTTATCTTTTTCAGGTCACAACAGAATAAGAGGTTGGTTCCCTAGGCACTGTGCAGTGGAACAGATGGAGGACAACATGAACATGGACAAGAAAGAGTCGTAGGAAACTCTCTCAGAACTTATCTTCTTCATCCCTGGAACACCATCGCCACTGGTCGTACTCATCGTACCCTTGGACTTGTTGGATCAGCCACTATGGGATTGTTATAGACAGCAAGATGTGTAAATCTTGGCCGTAGCTTGAAAACATATCTGCTTCTCTGAGAACATTTGATTACATACCAGTTTATGTAAAAATGTGTAAAATAAATACAAATTTTAGTAAATGTATATGTACACTTTATAAGTGTAATTTAATGTTTTTCTCGTTGAAGGCATTTAAGTTGTGAATCAAAAATGTAATTGATTTTTTTATTCTTAAAGTGCCTGGCATCAGTATGTAAGCTTATAATAGAAAACAGAAAAAAAGTTTACCTGCTTTTTTTAGAAAAACTCTTTAAAAAGGTGAATTTTAGCTTTTGTTTTAAAACTTCTGTTTTCATGGTCGGGAGATTTATGACAACAATGTGATAACAGGTGAATCAGTGCTGTTGGTTTGATGCTATCGTTAGCGGCGTGTTCAGGGATTCAGTCCTTGTACAATGTAGAGAATTCAAATCTTTAATCTCTATTTTTCTTGTTCCCAAAAAAGAACTCCTGGTTTGGAAACGCGAAATGTAGGAAAAAGGCAAACAATTTGACAAGAAAAAATTGGTTCCCATGCGTTGTGCTTGGATGGTAAGAAAATTTGGATCTTGAGCGTCGCATATTTGAGAACTGTCTATTTTGAGTTAATTAATGAAGAGCTGAGTACACAGGTAAAAATAAGTAAAGAAAAAAGAAAATGAGAAGACAGTGAAGGATTGAGAAAGCTGGTTGTATGTGAACCAGTGTTTGGGAATACAAAAGTTTTAGATAATTTGATGACATAAAAATCTTAATATTTTGAAATTTGTGAAAAATGTCCTATGAACCTGGCTTTTTCGTAAGGCACACATCCACATTTAGGTTTTTAATTCATGTGTGACTTAAATTATATTTTTATACTTTTCTAAGTTTTCAACATTTTGATGGATTTTATTTTTGACAGTTTTTTTTTTAAGAAATAATTATAATTTTTCATTTTCATCATAGAAAGTTTTGTGCTAGTACTTAACATAGATAAGTTGTATTTGTACTACTGAGTCCTGCACTTTTCTCAAAGGATCCTTGCATTACTTTTCCTTTTTTATCATTTTTTTTAATTTAACCAACAGAGTGTGGGCTTTGGCCTAGTGCCATGTTGTAGTGAGTGATGGTCTTTTTCAATTGTTTTATGGTACCAAATAGGGTGTTGTGTTTTTTTGCTTCCAGGGGAAGAAGCTTAACTCTCAGGCCACTAAGATTAGGACTAAAAAACTGATGATGTTTGTTTCCTTGTAATGTTGACCAAATTCTTGTATAATTTTGTTAGATATTCATGAATAAGTAATTTTAAACAGGGGTAAATATTCTTCCGAAAGAGTTAGTTTTCTACTACGGCTTAGTTTATGATATTGTAAATTCCCCGAACAGTTTAGGGGCTTCACCCAGGTCTTAGGCTTGCCAAAGGGATGGGTATCTCTTAATTCACACCTGCCTGTTCTGGACAGGAGTGTTGAGTACACAACAGCTATTATAAAACAAGAATCATCTCCAGGCATTGTCTGCCTGGACTCTATTGTATATAGTAAATTGTTATTTTAATGAAAATATTATCTTTTATGCTCAATCGAAGTGTGCGATTTTTCCGGAAAAGTTTATAGTCCTGAAAATCAATACAGCAGCTTAGTTTCCTGTTTTTCGGAAGAATATTTACCCCTGGTTCAGAATGTAGAAATTTCTAGATTTTCTGTGTGTTAGTAATTGCATCTTATTGTCTGCTATTCATTTATTATTCAGGTTTAGAGAGTACAGGGTTGTCTCATAACCCTCATAGTGATTTGCCTTGATTTCTCTTTATGCAACAAGTTTGATGTGTGTGTTTAAGTTGGTCAATATTTCAGATATCTCTTTCTGAGTTAACTGTTTGATCATGGCTGTGCCTTTATTATCATTTATCTGTTTAGTTTGATATGATCTCAGTTAAACTTGAGCTTTTTTATTCTTTTTGTCTTTCTATCAAATACTAAAACCATATTTTTTGTAGGGTCTTTTATTTGTGTATCCAAGACTTTAGAATTTTGTTTTTGCACGGGACTTATTTGCATCAAGACAGTCAGCCTAAAACTGGCTTGTGTTTGTTAGCAATAAATATAAGTGCAGTAAACAACACTTAAATCGAAATAACTTATTAACATGTGTATAATATAATCACATGTCGCATTTTCTTCCTATTGTGTGTGCTGCTGTAATTAATTGCCTATTGATGAAGATGTATTCAATTTATAATTTAGAAAATAAACACAACTCTTCATGAATACAACTCATCATTGCCAAATTCGTAGGATAAACTAGATTTTTTTGGGAAGCACAATTTTATTCAGTTTAAAATATTTCAAATGTTAAATTTCAAGAAAGTTCAGAAAAATTAGACCAGGAGTGGGATTGAATTCCATTCCTGGTGTAATTTTTTCCAACCTTTCTTGAAGTTGAACATTTAAATATGGCAACACTACTTGCGCTTGACTAAAAATAAAGATAATAATAAAAAAAACAATTCGATTGAAAAGATACATAGATAAAGAGAAAGAAAAACGTGAGAGTTAGGTTTTTGTTCGGATTAAATAAAAATGTGTTTTAGGCTTGTTTCGGTTTAAGGAAGTTTGACTATTTCATAGAAAAAAGATTAACTGTGTTTTGAACATACAAAGATGGCAGTTTAAGCAAGGTTTTACTGAATGGCATTCTGATATATTTTTATGTTGACGTGTAAACTGAATGATAAACTTACTTTAACTGATATTGGTGTATACTTTGACTATAAAATTTAGTTCCTCTAAATCAGATAGATAAGCTTTTTACTTTTTGATCTTTCATAAATGTTTCTTTGTCTTTTTGCCTTTTGCTGTTGTTTCTTACAGATGTCTTCAATTAGCATTTATCAAATACTTTCAACGTCTTTTCTAATCTGTAATTATTATCATTCAACATTTGTTTGTCATAAATAAGCATCTTACAACATGTTATGTCATTAACTATTATCATCTTTCAACATTTGTCTGCTTGTAATTATTATCATACTACATTTGTATGTCATAAATTATTATCATACAACTTTTGTAAGTCCTAAATTGTTATCATACAACATTTGTCATTTTTGTAATTATTATCGTACAATATTTGTTAAATTGTAAATTTTTCTTTGAATAGAATAAGATAATAAGAGTTTGTGTTTTTATCATGAATGAGAAGCATTTCTCTTAAGCTTTTATCAAGATCAAGGGTTAGGCGACTGAGTGAACAATTTGTATATCGTGAGCTGAAGTGTTTGTTATTTGGTGAATTATTTATCTCTACATTAAATAAAATCACAAAGTTATTGATGAAATCATTCCTTGTTGTTGACTTTGTCATGTTTTTTTTTTTTTTTATTAATCCCGTCCTTTATCTTTTTGATGACCCTTGTTGGTTAGTATTAACTAAACGTGCAATTATTGCGAAAGAACTTTTCATGAGTTTGTGAGATTTCATGCATTTTAAATGTTATTTTAACTTTAATAATCAATGTACAATATTTCATGTTTTGATAGATGATACTCATTTGAAGCAAGCTCCACAATGCTGTTTTGGTTGTTTAGGATGATAATGATACAATATTATGTTTGTGAGTGTTAAATGTTAATGCTTTGTTTCTCATGCCCCTCGGATAGAAAGATCATTTTAAGCACTGGCTTACTCTGATATTTCTATCACTCTGGGGTCCA
>JAUUEB010119929.1:0-13042 GCA_032362205.1 Clione limacina | reverse complement strand
GAAGTCCTACTGTATCCCATGACAATAACTTTAACACAACCGCTAACAGTAACTCTGATGAGGTGACCTCTAGTTATCTATTATATCTTTGACTGGCAACTGTTTGCCTGCACCCCTCTCACCTCTTTGGTTTGGGACATTTTTTTCTTTTTCTTATTATTTTCAAGCTATTTTCATACTGAATGGTTCATAAAAAGTATAGACTTTTGGAATATATTTTGCAAAACCAAATGTTTTTATTTAATTTGGTGAAAGTCAAATAAGGATAGTAATATTGTGCTTTAAGATTCATTAATGACAAGTTTAATAGAAGCATACATTTTTGTTATTTTCAAACTGTGCATAAGAAAATATGTAATAATTTTAACAGATGTCTTAACATTAAAGCCCTATGTCGGCCTGTGATTCAACAGTTCCAATTGCTTTTCTTGTTTTTAAATTTTCTTCACACATAACTTACATAATCTGATCAAAGGTCTTAACACCCCTTAAATCAAAGATAGGCATCTGAAATACAAAAAGAGATGATTTTCCAAAATACAATTGACTTTCTCTGTATGCCTTATTCAGTTGTAATTCAAATGTATGATAAAACTAGAAGATCCTACATATTAGTTCACAGTGTCCTCTGTGATCCAAGAACTTCCTACCTTCCACATTCACCAGATTTTGAAATCCCCTGCACTCAGAAAATTCATATTTCCTTAAATCATGCAAAATTATTTTCATGGTGATCAGGCCATAGAGCTGAATAGGATAAGATTATGAGAGGTAATTATAAAAAAGTGTATACTTTTTTGAACCATCTTGTACAAAAACATACTCTAATGGTTTATGAATCACTGTTTTCTTTTCATTTACTGTAAATTTCTGGCAGCGGAATATCAAATAGAAGAGTTTCACCTTTTTAAAGAATTTTACAGCGTAACCAATGATTAAAGAAAAAAGTCTGAAGTAAGGGGTCTTTGACTTGATGTCTTTTGATTTTGACTCAATGGTAGTCAAAATGTTGAATGCTGTGTTAACTAACTTACCATAAGTCGTAATGTTATTTTCCTCACTTTTAAGAAGTTATATTTTTTGTGGTTCAAGTAAAGTGTAGCTAGTGACTTTGGATATGCATTTTATGGCCCAAAAAATGTACACTTATAATGGAATATCTTTGGAAGGTGAGGGACCCCTTTTCCAATCCCCATTTGTTATTCTGTGGTGATTATTGTCAAATAGCACTGTAGTTCATATTATTTCATATCTTATTGTTTCTTGTCATTTTTGACATCTTGAAAAATTACTTCAGTTGTTTAGTATTTTGATGGGGCTTGCATGGTTTGACTTTACTTCCTTTTTTGTTTTTCTTAACTTTGAATTTTGAACTCTCTGATTTGCACAGGCTTTTTCAAGGTTAACTTCTCATCTTGGGAGGATGGTAAATCAGAAATAGCAATTTATATATTTTTTTTACACTTTTTACCTCAACTATCACCTATCTCCACTGCATTTCTTTGCTGCAAATTTTGGTTGGAGCCCCCCCCCCCCCCACTCCTTGCCACAACATCCTGCCACACTCCTTGGTCCTTGCTTTTTTCCACAAGATGATATAGTTTCAGGTCCCTCAAGTATTTATGATATATGATGCTGATGGCCTCCCTCTATTTCTCTTTCCCTCAACCTTGCCATGAGGTCTGTTCTGATTGCTTGATCAATATACCTACGCTTTCTTTGATTTATCTCTGAAAATTTGCTGCACTGACAGTTCCTCCAACACACTCTCATTTGTTCTTCTGTCACTCCATGTCACCCTGAGATGCTGTCCATGTTTGTACTGCTTGTATCTTGCCTTTCTCTTATACCCTTAGTGGCTTCATAACCATACAAAAAAAAATCTGCAAATTTTACTTGGAAGAAGTCTGGCTTTTTTACAATGCTTACTAAGTTTGAAAACTTTTCTAATAGCTAATATGCTACTTGAGTAACTTGTAACCAGCTTAAAGTGATTATTTATCATTAACATTCTTTTAAATTTCTGGGTACTTGACTTATTTATTTTCTAAAAAGTAAGTCAAACACTGGCATTCTTTATTAATGAAGATTTATTGTGTTATCTTCATTAATCTCATACTGCTCAGAATTATTGCCCCCATCAGAACAAGCAGCAATTATCAAGAATATTTCTAGTTTGTGTATGTTTCTCTTCCACCATGATAACAGGTTAAGATAAAAAATGTATGCATTGATATAAAGATTTAGTGTTGACAACTTATTTATTTAGGTAACTGAAACTGTGCCTTCATATTCTGATCTTTATCTTTTGAGCGTATTATACACCAAAATGGCTCAAACATTTGTTATAGATTTATTATTTTCATTATTTTCAGATTGTTAAATCCCTTTTTAAAGAAAACTTGAGGATTTACTTCACTTATTGATTCATAAAGAAATTATAAACAATTGATTTTCCTTAACTTGCTTCCGGAATGAAAGTCTTCATGATATTTTAACAAAGAAATTTGTAAATGATAGCATCTAGTCACAGTTTTGTGTATACATAGTAACAGGTTTCAACAGTCAGGGCTCAGCTCCTATTTTTGTTGGATAAATATCGGGAATGAACGAAAGGAATTAACCAAGATGGCATGAATATATGTGTTTCATGTTATTTTCAATTGCTGATACTAGAACAAAGGAAAAAGCTCACAAGGTGCTGCTATCAGCTAAAGCTCCACATACAGGATACTGGTGGTCTTGTCAGAATCTACTCCATTGTTTATGTTGCTTTGACAAAGCTTCCATAAAAAAAAGACTTAGAATTCTTTGATACACATGCATGAAATATTTTATTATAATTTTAAAGAGTATCTAATGATCAAAAAATGTATGTCTGTTAGCTGGACTATTGTATCTTGGTGGAATATTGATAATTTTGGTAAATCTATGAAATCAGCCCAGTTTGAAGTCCACTCCATGCAAGAGATGTGTGTGACGATATGAAAATTCTAATGCAAAACCAGTTATAAGAAAAATGTAAACTAACACATGTCATGTTCATGTCAATATGCTGTCAAACTTATGTCAATCTCATGTCAATCTTATGTCAATCTCATGTCAATCTCATGTCAATCTCATGTCAATCTCATGTCAATCTCGTGTCAATCTCGTGTCAATCTCGTGTCAATCTCGTGTCAATCTCGTGTCAATCTTATGTTGTTATCTTGTGTTTATCTACAGTTCAAGCACCAGCCGTTGTCAGTCAACAGTGGAGATGTTCTTGGTAATGAGGAAGTTTTACACAACATGGAGAATGGTGGACAGCACGTCGAGGAAACTGAAGAAGAGGAGGTGAGGACAAGGGAGGTTTACTGAAATAATCCTACATGTTGAATTGCTCCTAATTTGTTTTACTCCCTGTTTATTTTTTAGGCCATGTGGAGAATATTGTTTGCATCACTGCTTATTCAAAGTCCAATTTAGCATTTCCCTTATCCCACAAAACAACGAAACGCTTAGAGGATCATCTTCCCTTCCATTTGAGACCAACTTTATCAAAATAGGTTGATATTTGGGCAAGATATGGCCATTTTAGTATTCATATCGCAGATTTTTTAGTACAGAGCAAAATCTGTTTCATTTAACAGGTTAGAATTCTTCGAACTTTTTCTGAATAATGTACGGCATTTTGTGCACATTTGTCCCTCATTTCCACTTTACCAACTTGGCATCTCTGCATTTGATATTCTAGTTTTAAACATGTGCTTCTAAGCATTTAAAAAAAGATATTTGTGTTAACTAGCTCAGTGTTACCCAAGCAGTGGGCAGTGGTGTACTTTATTTTTTCATCAAAAGGACTTCTTTTGTTCAAGATGTACAAAATCTAAAATGAAATCCTTTTTTGAAATTAGCGACATGTGCAACCTTTTAATTGGGAGTGTGACAATTGATTGTGTTCTGATTGTATTGATGATTACCTGTTAATATGTCTTTAAGTATTTCAGAGTATTAAGACCTATTAAGTGTTAAGACCTGATATTTGATCATACATCATTTATAGTAGTAAATCAAAACCAGATTTCACATATTTAATGTTTTTCTCCTCCAGGTCCATGACTTCAGTGAGATGGCCATCCATCAGATAATCCACTCTATTGAGTTCTGTCTTGGTTGTGTGTCACACACTGCCTCCTATCTACGTCTTTGGGCTTTGTCGCTGGCTCATGCTCGTAAGTAACAAAGAGAAAAACTGGGAGTGGTTTTTCTCCTGATTAAGCAAAAAATCTGGCTTAAGATTTCGGTTTAAACAGGTTTTACTGTATATGAGAGTGAGATTATATAAATGCAAAGGCAACATGTGAAATGCTAACTCTTTTTGCCTTTAAGAAGTTATTTTGGTGATTTTTGGATTACTTTGTTCATTTAACAGAAATGCTTTTACTATTGGTTATTAATGAAATAACTGTGATTGACAATTCTGTATGTATTAATTGTTACACCTAAATAACAGATTATTTTAGCTTTATAGATTAAAGCTAAAAATCCAGTGTTCTCCTCTTAGCTCTTTAGGATAATTACCAACAAAACAAACTTAAACGGTGTTATATCAAATTTAATATTACAGTGTTTAGGAAATTCATTAAAGAAGACACTAAACAAATTTGTATTTCTCCTTACAGAACTCTCTGAAGTCTTGTGGCAAATGGTGTTCCGTATAGGCTTCATGGAAGGAAGTCTTGGCTTTGTGGTATTGTTTGTCATCTTCCAGGTGTGGGCATGCATGACTGTAGTCATCTTGGTCCTGATGGAGGGGCTGTCTGCATTCCTACATGCTTTGAGGCTTCACTGGTTAGTTAAAGAGATGCAATGTTTAGTAATGCAAGTCAAGCTATAAAGACTGAAATACAAACAAATCATTTCTATACCAAAAACTATTCTTCCTAAATTCTGAGATTCCAATCATAGTTAGCTGGGATAGTATTTATTACAATCAAGTCCAACGAATAATTGATAGTTTGAAGCAAATGCAAAAGTCCCGATTTGCCCTTCATGTGTTGGAAGTAATTCATGATAAGAACTATCGATAATTTTATGTCCTATTGTCTGTCCTTAGCAGTTACTATTATCTGGATTCTACTGTAGTCTGTTTTGCAGTTTTCTTGCATGATTTATCTAATAGGCCCATCAGATTATAGTCAATTACTCATTAATCAAAAGATACCTTGGTAAGAGCTTAGTACAATTAAAATATTTCATCCAGGTGATAGTATGGAACTTTCTGGTCCATAGCCTTGATTTAAACAGTCAATTTATTTACCTAGAAAAAGCATTTGATCATATCCCACGTATCATATGAAACAGGAAACAATAATTATTGTGTTAAGAAAAACTAATGATTAAATAAGGCTTGCATTTTATTTCTGTAAAGTTAGCTTGTTCATTGTATTAGAAGTTTAGCAAAATATGCATCACCTATATTACATTTATTTGCATGTAAAAAATTTGATGTCTAATCCTTTTTACATTTTTTTACTCCAGGATTGAGTTCCAGTCCAAGTTCTATGACGGTCTAGGTCATAAGTTCTCGCCCTTTTCCTTTGAGATGATCATGGACCACAGTGAACAGGATTAATCCCAGCAAAGTATGGGAGTATGATGGAGACGACAAGGAAGTTTTGCTCCAGGGATTTGTTGGTCTGCTACAAAAAAGACACACCCTGATCATGCCTCGATATAAATGGACCACTTCATTTGACAACCACAAATACCTACAATCCTACAAATCTTGTGCATACTTTTAGCATAATATTGTTGATAAGAAAATGACCGTTAACAGTTGAAGAGCTTGAAACAAGATCTAAGGTTAAGACACTTGGAGAAAAGAAAACAACTTTTTAAATATTTTTTCCCTCGGTTTTGATTGGCTGTAATTGTGATGTATCTATAAATCGATGTACTTTTTCTCCAGTGTCCATCAATCAATTTAGAGAAATATATCTTAGCTTGTTTCTTGTTCTTAGCTCTTTAATTCTATTTTAATTGTACGGTTATCTTTCTTTTTGGATCAAATGATCTTTTATTCCTTCACATTCTCATTCCATTGTAATAAAAGTGAGAAATAGACTCTGTATCACTTTTTAGGTGTATGAATTTTGATAGAATCTGATCTTGTTTGTGTTTAATTAACAATTGTTGTAACTACTCCTATCAGTCCATTAAGTCTAGCTATTCTAGTAAATACAGGTCTATGTTAGAATTATGATGCTTGTCCTTCACTCATATATCATGATGATGGTCGTTGCTAGAATGATGATGTAGCGTTTAAACTGTACATTTGTTTCTCATGACTCGTGTGTCTTGATATTCTAAAATACTCTTTGAAATTGATTTAGTTATTTATTTATAACCAGGGCACCCAAACCACACTCAGAAATGTTAGATGCTCATTCATTTGAGATTTGCAACTAAATTTCATTGACAGTCAACTTGTGTTATACGATTTTTGAGGAAATTTCAATACTTTCTACTCAGATTTTTTTCTCTAATTCTCTTTGCTTACAATTTTATCTTAAGAAAAACCAATACTGATTTTGTTTTTGTTTGTTTGTTCAGCTTTATTTAAATTCAATTGTATTTGTTTATCTATTAACTATTAGACTAAAGGATTTGGTTTCTCTCTATTTATACTTATGTTGCTTCCTTTGTTTTAAAAGATGTACAGTTTGACATTCCACTGTTATTTGACAACATACTTCATGTCAAAGATAATCACAGTGTGCAGTTGTCACATGCAAGGAATAATCGCGGTGTTGTTTGGTTTTCAAGATGGCGTCGCAAACTCTCACAACCTCTCGCTTGTAAACAGAGCTAATATGAGGTATTTGAGAAGTCAAACCCTACTTGACATCGTAGAACTTTCTATTCTACAACTTATTAAAAAAAATGTAATTAGGTTTTTGAGGGGTTCGAACCCTTGGTATTCTGCATGATAGACAAATGCTTTATCTATTACACCACAGAACCGGATGAAAAGTTGTCTATGTATTCATTGAAATTATAATTCTTGATAGTCTTGGATATTGGTTTATGCAGATATAGAAATGTTTCTTGATCTGTTTTGTCAAATAAGTGTTTCTTTGATTGCTGTGAAATGTATTAACATGTGGTAGTTGAATGTGTACAAGTAATTACATAAATTCTTGATGTTGTCATTTATGGTTGTTGATGTTCTTTTGTGCAATCTTTTATATTTTCATCTTGAATTTTTTGGAATAAATAACATATTTCTTGTGATGTTGATATTATGAATATGGCCTGATTAAAAAAGTGATATAATTTGGGGTGAACAGATAAAGAAAGATCAAAGATCATATAAAACATTAGGTGACTGTGAAATGATTAGAGAATCCTATGTTAAATTATATTTTATGTTTGTATACTAAGAATATGTAATGATTAAAAAACGCTGAATCAAAGATGTGGGAAATCATGGATGAAGCTATATGACAAATGCTCATAGAAAATAAATCAAAATTTATTGTCTGTAGCGCAGGATGATTTTCTTTGAAAGGAAAACATGTCATAATGCTGTTCTTAAATGTTTTTTTTAATCTCAATCTAATTGTTCGAATACAGTAAGATTACCCATTAAAAATATAATTTCGTAATTTTACTATCTCATAAAATAAAATAAATCAGTTTATATAATGACAAGCAGTTGATAACATCAAAGCTGACAAAGTTCTCCAGATGGCTAGAGCTTTGTTTCTTCTTGAAGTCAATAACAAGGTTGGAGGTCCTTTCAGCTTAGTCGCCTATGCTTGTGATGTGAGCGAGTGTGCATTTTATTTTAATCTAGATAAGCCACATGGGCTCCCCTTGGGAGCTGGAGCTTTAGGCGCCTATGGAAATAAAATGTTTCTTCTTGAAGATAAATATTCAACTCCTTCTACTTCTAGTATTTGTTAGTTATTTCTTATTTACCCATTTTCAATTTTACACCATTATCTCCTGTTATTAGGGCATAGCCAAGTCAGGTCGTTTTGGTGTTGTTAAAATATCACCAATGAAATCAATAAGGATTACAGGTGTGGTGGCATTATATGGAATCTTTTGTTCAAAGTTATCAGGAGAAATTTTGAAAAAATACAAAACCCTTAAGATACCTTTGCTGTGTTTTATGACTTTTTTATGATCAGTTTTTCCTGAGTTGAATAATATGTTGCTCAATAGGTTCTTATGATATTTTGTACATTGCTTAGAACCTGTATATGATCATGGACTAGTGCTTTGTTAATGTTTTTTGTTATTTATTCTCATCAAATTATGTTCCTTTTGACATCATCTGAAAGTATGACTATGTTTCAAAGACCATTGATTATGATGTTGTATATTTGATGTTTCAAAAAGTTGTTTGTTATTTACCCTTTATTTAACAGTTGTTTACTTGAATGACATTATGAAATTAATTTATGTTGTGTTGAAGAAAGCAGCTGATAGTAAGTTATGAATGTTTTAGTTTTTTCTTACTACAAATAACTGATTTGATTTTGTTATAATTATTACAAGAATAAGACATTATACTATTTTAATCATGATTCCGATTTATTGAGATTCTTAAGTCTTAACTTTCTAGATTAAACAGATTTTAAAATCTGAAGAAGATTTAGCGGTGACTGTTTCTTGTACAAGTGAATTCACTTATAACAAAATGGCTTATAACAAATAATCAGTTATTACAAACAAAATAAAAACTACCGTAATAAATAAATCCCTCTTTGTACCATTAAAATACATTTCTTATATCGAACTATGATTTCAAAGAAATGGCTTAAAACAAACAAGAATTTAAGAAATGGTTGAGAAAAACCAAGTAAAAGGAAGCAGTAGATCAGTATTTTGTGAAGCACAACAGGTGTCTCCAATTAATGGAAAATGTAAACAATCATTTAATCTTTATTCTTTGTGGAATTTATGACAACTTTTTGCTGAAGTTATCATTGCAAGATTTTAACATGTTTAACAAAAGTCTGATCATTGATGAATAAAATATTTTGTATCTATATATAATGAAGTATCCATATCAATGCCACAGATCTCCACATCATGTCATGTTGTTCATATAATTTGATTTTGTTTTATATTTGCTTATTTTTGTGTTTGAATTTGAACTAAGCCCCCTACAAAAAGTGATGTTTTTGCAAATGTGTGAATTAAATTTAAATAAAGTAAAATGATGTGTGGCTTTCTTTTGCACTTCTAACAATACACACCCATCATCGTTTTCATAACACTGATACATAAAAAGTTAACACTATTTAGATTTATTTATGAACTTGATGTTTATGAATTCTTAAGTATTGAAGAAGTATCTACCTTAATTCTTGATTAAACGGGTAAGACTCAGCTACACGACCTTTCAAAGGTAATCTAATAACCTTTTGTGTTAGATTGTTGAGAAGTGCAGTGCTCCCTACAAGTGTGACCTCACCATGTTCAATTACAAATAAATATAAATTTATCATCCAAAACTTTCATCTTATCTTTGTTAAAATAAGATGAAACAAATGCAAATTATATTTTATATGTAACATAGGCGTGACAAATTTCTAAAAATGTTATGTCTGGAACTCAGCAGTACTTTATCTATATTTGGGAGTAAAGGTAGGTGCGGACATCGCAGAAACTTTTAATTTATCACAAGAAAAGAAATTGAAAAAGTGTACTTTTAGGTGATAAAAAACAGGGAATTGGAGCCGGAGGGTTTCAGCTGTAGCGAGAGTCGAAGTTTTATCTGCGGCTCCGGTACTTTTCATTTAAAAAAGAGACCAAAAGAATAGCAAAGTAAAGCTTTATTCCTGGCAATACCAAAAATTGAAAACTTATTGGTCTGAAATAATCATTTCTACCAAAATGATGAGTTTGAAAATTATTTTTTTCGGGTCAGTTAGGTCAAATTTCTATAAATAGGCTTAGGTCAGAGCCAGAGCCGAGTTTTTTAATAGTGCTGGATACGGAGTCGTATCATTAGACATGTTCCAATTCCCTGATAAAAAAGTGTGAGCATGTCACTGATTTTGTTGTAATGTATGGTTTAAAGGGACATAATTTGTAATAGATAAGTCGACTGCTCTGTCTCTTGGTTTTGACAATCACTTATGGAAACAAAAATAATCTGAAGGGTTGTGTGTGTGTTTGCCACATTGGTAATTAAAGAGTTATTTATAATTTTGCTGTATTGTCATATTTACATAATGTTCTTGAATTATACTTGTGCAATGTTGATGATATTGTCTCTAGATGTATAAGAACTATTTAAATTGAGTTAACTGTTTTCCTGATTTTATTTCTTATTCTTTTGTCTTTATTCTTCCAAAATATCAGTGCCAGTATTTACCTGTGTACTTGCTGAGTGGCTTATCAAAACTTAGGAATTGAAAATTTCCTCTTAAACATTTTTTAAATACAAAAATTCATGTTGCTTTATAAGTGACACCAGGAAAGAATTCTTCTGGCCAATTCCACATTAAGTGTTCCATCAAGTCGGGTAGTTTGGAGATGATTCTGATTCGCTATCTGCCTCCGCTTTAGGACCCATAGGCTCTCCCAGGTGCCTGCTGTGGAATGGTCCTTTGGGTATTTGTGGCCTTTTTAGGGGAGAAATGTATTCAGAAAAATATGTTAAGATGGTTATTTTGATCAAGCAAATGACATTTTTCTTACAATTGTTTCATTATTTTCCTTTTAGCAAGTAGGTTCCTTCTGAATTCATTCATGTCAGTGGTTTGAGAGTGTGCACATAGATTGGTGACTATTGATACTAATTATCCCATTTTTAAATGGGGGGAAAGATTCTGGCCCAGTTTTCTATTATATGGCAAATAAAATCCTGCAATTCTTCTTTCCAATAAATAATTTTAACACCATAACTGATATTTTATTTTAATATCTTTAAAAGAGCTTTTGTAAAACGTGTTATTTAAGTGCACCTGTGATGATTTCTTGACTTGCTCTGTGTTTAGTACAAGATGTTTAGATGTTGTTGTGTAATAAAGCTTGGTGTTGCTCTCAAATATTTTCACTCGTTGATTGTGAACAAAATTATTATGTAGCCGGTAAACAGGATGACCTGTGCTTTTGCCAATATGGGTATTGACATGGTCAAGGCATGACAGAACCAAAAAAGCAAGATAGAAGGCCCAAAATGGCTATAAATTACTTATTCTGGTTCAGAAAGTAGGGTGTGTAAAAATGAATAAATTCAATGAAAACAAGATTTGATTGCATGGTAAGAGAGAGAGAGAGATAGAGAGAGATAGAGGAAGAGAGAGAGACAGACAGAGAGAGAGTGAGAGAGAGAGAGAGAGAGGGAAAAGAGAGACAGACAGACAGAGAGAGAGGAAGAGAGAAAGAAGGAGGGAGAGAGAGAGAGAGAAAGAAGGAAGAAGAGAGAGAGGGGGGGGAGGAAGATAAAGGATAGGATACAAAAGGATACGATAGGATACGACAGGATGGTTGCCAACCGAAACCTAGGATTACATACACAAATTAAAATGTTTAGGGAGAAATAGTGAGAAAGGATTGAAAATGATTATTCGGCTATATATACCACTACAGCCTTTAATATTTTAAAACATTTTGAGAGGTATTTGTTTGACATGTGTCATGTGACAGAGGTCTTGTGACATAAGTCTTGTGACATAAGTCATGTGACATATGTCATGTGAAGTAGGTCATGTGACATAGGTCATGGGAAAGAGGTCATGTGACAGAGGTCCTGTGACAGAGGTCATGTGACATATGTCGTGTGACATAGGTCATGTGACATAGGTCCTGTGATATATGTCATGTGACATATGTCATGTGACAGAGGTCCTGTGACATATGTCATGTGACATATGTCATGTGACAGAGGTCATTTGACATAGGTCATGTGACATAGTTCATATCACAGAGGTCATGCAACAGCGATCGTTTGACAGAGGTCTTGTGACATAATTCATGTGACATAGATCATGTGAAGTAGGTCATGGGAAAGAGGTCATGTGACAGAGGTCCTGTGACAGAGGTCCTGTGACAGAGGTCATGTGATGAAGGTCATGTGACATAGGTCCTGTGATGAAGGTCATGTGCATAGACCATGTGATGAAGGTCATGTGACAGAGGTCATGTTACAGAGGTCATGTGATGAAGGTTATGTGAAAGATGTCTTGTGACATGAGTCATGTGACATATGTCATCTGACAGAGGTCATGTGACATAGGTCCTGTGATAAATGTCATGGGACAGAGGTCCTGTGACAGAGGTCATGTGACTGCGGTCATGTGACATATGTCAACGGGACAGAGGTCCTGTGACAGAGGTCATATCACAGAGGTCATGTGATGAAGGTCATGTGCATAGGTTATGTGATGAAGGTCATGTGTCAGAGGTCATGTTACAGAGGTCATTCGACAGAGGTCTTGTGACATAAGTCATGTGACAGAGGTCATGTCACATAGGTCATCAGACATAGGTCATATCACAGAGGTCATGCGACAGCAATCATTTGACAGAGGTCATGTGACATAGGTCATGTGACAAAGGTCATGTGACAAAGGTCATGTAATGAAGATCATGTGACGTAGGTCCCGTGATGAAGGTCATGTGCATAGGCCATGTGATGAAGGTCATGTTACAGAGGTCATGTGATGAAGGTCATGTGAAAGATGTCATGTGACAGAGGTCTTGTGACATATGTCATCTTACAGAGGTCATGTGACATAGGTCCTGTGATATATGTCATGTGACATATGTCATGTGACAGAGTTCATGTGACAGAGGTCCTGTGACAAAGGTCATATCACAGAGGTCATATGACAAAGGTAATGTGATGAAAGTCATGTGCATAGGTTATGTGATGAAGGTCATGTGACAGAGGTCATGTTACAGAGGTCATTCGACAGAGGTCTTGTGACATAAGTCATGTGACATATATCATGTGACAAAGGTCATATCACAGAGGTCATGTGACAAAGGTAATGTGATGAAGGTCATGTGCATAGGTTATGTGATGAAG
>JAUUEB010119928.1:0-23810 GCA_032362205.1 Clione limacina | reverse complement strand
TACCTAGAACTCAAATCCAGTTTCAAAATCTCTGAGAAGCCAATGGCCACGGGACCTATAGCCAGAGCCTGGACTAACAGGGATGTGGCGTTGGGTGAAACAATCTTTCGACTCAAGGTATCAAAAACGAACCGGCACCCGACTCTCACTTCAGATGGCAAAACCGACGCCGGTAAAAGAACACTGGTCTCCCGACTTCGCATGCCGCCACAAATTTCCTAATTGAGGCTTGGAAATAAATAAACCATAATTTTACCCAAATAAATAGTCTTATTTCATAGAAGTACCAGGTTTTAAGTGTTGATGGATATCAAGCTGTTAGTCGGGAGCTGTACACTTTTTTCCGACTCTGGGTCATCATTTAGCTAAAACTATCCAACTCCCGACTTCACATCTCTAATTTTTAGTGTATTTTGACATCCCAATCTGAACTAAATATCTGTGTGCCAACGAGACTAACCGGGTTCAAAACCGCCTATTAGATTACAGAGAAAGCTGTTACATCAAATTTATATTTCCATAAGAACTTGAAATATAACACCTTAATTCTAACCGTCTGATAAAGGTATCACTTGCAATTTTTAATCAACATATTCATGTTTTTTGAAAATATTATGACGCTTATCTGAACTTTTCGTTTTTTCCAAAGTGTTTTAATGACTCTCGTTCTCAGTGTTACACAAAATGACCCAGTCATGAAACTGAAGTATACAAAAACATGATAATGTGTAGAGTGTAGTGGTTTAAATAATAACACTTATTTCCAAACCATCCAAGCCAATCGTTAACGACAAGTATTTACACATTTCTGATCAATTATTCGATGAAATATGTGCCTGGAAGCGCAAAAATGGTTTAGATTTACGATGGCACCCAGTCGTTAGAATGTTCTAAATAACGTAAGTAAATATGCAGTGGCAATTAGTGCCTCAGTGGCCCTCTGAGCTTTCAACATTCGTTTTATTGATAGCTGGCTCATAAAGCTGCAAATGTAGCGTTTTTATAAACCAATTATTTTGAGTCATAGGATCACCCGTAAGGCGATTTATTTTCATTTTTATTATTATTGAAAACCTTTGTCCCGAAAGTAGTATTTTATGTATACATAAACTTCTAAGGGAAAAGGTTGATCAATAACGCAGAAGAGAAATATTATATGTATACAATATCCTTGAAAAATTGATTGCTATCCCAGTGACTCATCGGGAACGGAAAGTCGGCTTATCGAATCCGGTCGGCTCATACCTTTGACTTTTGTTAGATTTGCAATTTAGCAGCGCAGCGGCGTTTTTTGTAATGGAAGATTCGTGCCAAGACTGGTTGTCCTTGTGTCATTATATGGTTACCGAGTATGATGTATGTGTTTTGCTACACATTACATTATATCCTATACTTGAGGCTGTCTTTAGAACTGTCGCTGACTTCAAATTTTCTAAGGGTGAATTTCTTTTTCCATTTTAAGCAGCCTGAATCAGACCGCAGTAGCATTTGTGTGAGACAAGCCAAGCGTTGTGAGCCGTTTTTCAGACTCTTTTTTTGTAATCAACGTGATACACTACTGTTGTTCTATGTCAAGTAGGTCGATAAACTCGAGATGATCCAACAAAATAACCGATGTATTTTGAAAGATCATTTTAATAAGAAGGATTTTTTTTAAAATAAAGAGTTTAAAGTTAGGGGTAGATAACACGCATGTCTTTACTAAGAAATAAATGTTTAAGTCAAGAAGCATAAGCATTATTTCCAAGAACATTTAAGCTTCAGCCAATTACACCCCACTTAAACTACTGACAGGCTATTACTAATACCACTAGTTAAATTTAAATAAGTTTACATGGAAGCACCGTGGTGATGAACGCAATCTGTCTTTAATTATTTACTATTTCATGTGAAATAAGCCTCTGATATAATAAGTGCACTCAGTGATCGTGTCCGCCCATTTTCCCTGATGTATCTACTCCTCTGCCACTATGAACATAGCGTGGTCATTAATGTTTTTAATAATGACCTTTATGTCTTTGCTTTTAATTGTGTGAAAGTTATCAAAGTTTATTATGCATAATTTATTCCTTAGAACCATTCATCAAAACATATAACGATTGTCGCAGTGGTGGATATGAAAATGATGGCACACGTGACTTTATTGTGAATGCTAAAGTATATTCACATTTAATTTAAAGCGGAATGTTGTTATGAATGAGGTTAAGCAATAACCCAGCCCACTCAACCTGTTTTGATTTCTTTTCATGGTTTAAATTTAGCACAGTCTTGTTATCTCTCATCTTACCATATTCAATTTTTGAACGTGAAAAACCGCAGACGTGAGCACACTCCCCATGTGGCTGGTCACACACGTCTACACTTCTGTACGTTCAGACAACTCGTGGATGTGAGCTGAAGTTGCAGTTGGCGCTAATGATTAATTTGATAGATCTAATCGTCTAATATTCAATTTAAACCTCAGCTTCATTTGTAATGGTTAAGTTCTTCTCTGAACTAGCAGCACTAAATTAGTGCTGAAGTCACCCTCCTTAAGAAATACCAGTGAACGCCTGAACTCATACATTAGGTTATTACATTTTAAGAAATTTATTATCACGCCTAGAGAAACAAACTGTCTAGACTGCGATATGGCCTACTAACCCCTTCTCCTTTAATTGTTTCCATGTTTCCTTGCTATAACTTCTTATGCTCCTGTTGAGCTTTAATCCTAAAATACCCGTAAAGTCAGTTTTAAGCCAACTTTACACATTCTCCGACTCCGGTCTTATTGACACATATTATGTCATTACAATGAATTTGTTTTTTGAAAAGTTTGAATACAGAGGGAAAAGGTGTATATATTTCAAAACGTGCTATAACTTCTAATGTTCACGTCTTTGTGTGGTTTGTATTTGATAAATATCGGTGATATATAAGGTCATTTTAAATGTTTTGTCATGTCATTGCTAAGAAATGACGGGATAACTGTCTTTATAATGATGTTAACATTTTCGTTATTAATTAAATTAACGTAAACGAATTCATCAATAGTTTCTTTAAACAAAAACATTCACATGAATTATGTGTCTAAATAAACAATATATGCATTGATGAAATATAGAAGTACAAAAGAAATATAATCCAATTTGACTTGACTCGTGGATGTGAGCTGAAGTGGCAGTTCTGGCAGTTGGCTCAAATAAATAATTTAATAGATCTAATCGTCTAATATTTGAATTAAACCACAGCTTCATTTCTTACGTTTAAATTCTTCCTTCGGCTTACCAAATTGAATTAGAGAGGGAGAGGGATCTTCTTAAGAAATAACAGTGAACGCATGAATACATACAGTATGTTATTCTATTTTTAGTAATTTATAATCACGCCGAGAGAAATAAGCTGTCTAGACTTAGGTATGGCTCACTGACTAATTTCTCGTTTTATTTGTCCTTTTTTGATAAATCTTTATGTTCGCGTCTTTGTGTGGTATACATTTGGTAACGATCAACTATTATGTCATGAAATCAATATTGCAAATATTTTGTCGTTTGTCATGTCATGCCAAGAAATAATGGGGTTATTGTCTTTGTATTGGTTTTTTAGTTTTCGCAATCAACTTAACAAAATCAATCTATAATCGAATCTGGCTTGAAAATGGTTTGCAGGGACAAGATTTCTTTGTCACTTAACCCCTCATTGACAGTAGGTACTGCTTCCTTTATCATATATTTTAAGTTTGAAGTTGATATTTCAGTTCTCGAAAATAAACGTTTGGCAGGCAGTTAGGTTTAAAGCCAACATCTGATTCTTTACTGGAACTTCTACATCCACACTGTAACAATATATACATGAGAGCATGATATCTTTCCCACTGCAAACATTACGCCTCATCCCCAGCTTTGCAACAGTGAGATCCGTCCACTGATGAAGTATTATTGCCATATCTGGGCTAAAGCTTCCCACAGCGAAATGCCTGACGGAGTGAAGCTGCATATAAGGAGATTAGTTTGGTGCAGAACTGTACATCACATGATTGACGACCAGTAAGCAGAATTGCTTGAATCGAACGATTATGTCTGATTACGACTCTACGAGAGTAATTTGCCCAAGCTCTACACCCCTTCCCTCTGGTGGTGTTCAGGGACAAATTCGGCGTAATGAAATATTTCAATAAGATCTTTCTAGCATAGAGAATTTGTAGGGGTGGCCTAAACTGACCATGAGGATAAAACCTCAACATTCAACATGACAAATAATGACCTAAACACGGGAGTGTACCTCCCTGGATGAACCCAGGTACAACACGTAGCAGACAGACGCGCTATCCACTGAGCTACAGAGGTTTTCTTATGATACGATATTTCCTTTCTGTATCGCCGTTTTGGCGATATTAAAGCTAGAAACTGCAAAACACAAAACATTCCTATGTAAAGCAGTTTCTGACGTAAAATAGGTTCTCAGTGTTAGCCCTGATCAAATTGACTTCACCCTGGGCTAGAAGAAGGCTTACGGGAAACAAACAACATATTCTTTGTGTTTGTATCGCTTCTCTTCGTTTGCATTTTTGTGTATTTTTTTGTTATGATCCTGACTCATGTGGCATGTCAATAACACCAGCTGAGCACAGCGATGAACTCTACTTGAGGTCATGTCGTACATGAGGGTCATTATAAATGTCATTTGCGCGTTAATTTTAATATTGGCAACTAACCCATGCGTAGTTTTGTCATGCATTTATTTTGTTATGGTAACTCATAAATATGCTTATAAAAATGTCATTGGTTTTGGTCATTAGAGCAAGAACGTCATGAGTTGGGGGTGGGGGTATAAAAGTGTAAGTTTCTTTCAAGATTCCCCTAGAATGCATTATCAATTGATTTCTATTTTACAGGGTGTGTCCCAATTAAACAGAAAACAATTTATTGGAAATATATATATAGAAATTATAATCTTCGTGATTCGCGAAAAACGCATCATGTTTTTTTTAAAGAATAATAGTGGTCTGATCCCATTTTACAGTGACGCTCTTAAAGATACATTTTTTTGTATAAGGTGCCTTCGGTTTTATTGACCCCTCTCCCTCCACCTCAAAAGTTTCTCTAAAGATACTAAAATGTTCACAAAGGTCTAGTCTCTGCTTGCAACCTACCACAATATAGAAAAAAACAGACGAAAGGCAATACATTAACCCCCTGGACTGTTGAACTTGATGCCTCACCACCCTCCCTCTAGAAAAATCTCTACCCCTCTGTTTCATCCTTGTTGTAAGTATCATGATATTTGTTAGAAATATATTTCGTTGAAACAGTCTGCCCTTGAAAAAAGCTTTCACTCGTAGATGGATACCAAGCTCCAAGGTTTGAACAACGGTTCATTTTACTCCTGCTCAAGGCCGTATATTAACCTTGGTCTCTTGTCTGTTTTATCAATAACACCTATATAGATTACTGTCATAAAGATAGCTCATCTTTTTATCTCCGTTTCCTGGTTTTTATATGCCTGCACTTAGGTACTCCTGCTACACCGCTGTGACTGAACGTGCTCTTCTTTATCGGGCGGAAGCTGAGGATCTGAAATTTGTGATTTTCTACTTTAGAAAATAATAATTTTAAAGCAGAAAGACAACACTTTTAGTTCTTTAATTAATACGCATCTACCGACACTCATTGCTGCATTTTCGTCTTTTCATCACGATGCCCGTTAATCATTTTTTGATCTTATTTACTCTTATAAAGCGTAATCTTAAAACCCCACAAGAACAAAAAACAAGTCCATGCAACCAAGTTCAATCGTACGAATATCTTGAATAAGAACTAATTACAGCAAGGCAATACAAGAGGCTTGTGTTCAAGGCTTCTGCATTTCAAGCCTCTATGTTTGCCTTGACGTCTTAGTTCTTAATCGATAGATGAATCCGTTGAATTTTTGTTCTATGTGTCTTTAAAGTGTTTGCTTTATCTGACTATTTCGATTACCGCCACGACGGTAATCATTCTACTACTTAATCTGTTATTTTATGTACTGTCAGAACTATATTTTCTGTGTTCGACACGATACCTATATATAGCAAGCAGTGTGTTCGGATTTGAATCATTTGTTAACATTTCATTTGTCTTTTAACTGTAAAGGATACATTTGGTGTTTGTTTCTTTTTCTGAGTTTGGCTTATATTTATGATTTCTTTCCCTTGTTGTCTTTGTATGAAGAATACATTGGTTTGTATCTGTTTAAATATGAGTCTGTGTTCATGTAAATGTGCAGAACGTATCATGTAGCTTGACTGATGGAGTTTCTTTCTATTTAAATATTTTGAAAGGATTTGTGTTTGGGTTTCTTTGCTTTTGTATCAACTAAATATCTAACCCTTAATATTTTTATTTCATGTAAAATATTATTTTACATTTAATCAAAATATTATGAGTTTCTACGTCCTTCTTTACGCTAGACAATCAGTCAGTTATAGTTATCTTGTCTTCCTGCACATTCTGTACTTCCTACAATCACCTGTGGTAGTGTAAACACAGTGTCACAAAATACACACATAGTTTACCGGTACACTTGTAGCGCTTCTCTCTCAACGACTTACTTATCTCGATAAGATGTTCTGAAGAACTACACGTGAGCCCCACTTGAAGGTAGTATGGTGTCAGATGTGAATGGAGAAAGGTAAATTAAGGAAACTAGACTTTCCAAGAAATAAACATATTTTGTCATCGCGTCAAAATGTCTTGAATACAGGAAGGGAATTGTTGTTGATTATGGATGTAGAGATATGCCCCACCTCAAATAGGCAGGTACTAAACCAGCTTATTAACTTACACTTGAAATTCAATTACTCTGATCTGAAAGATATTGTTTCAATGAAGCTGCCCAATTATATTTGACGTGCTAAATGCATAACATTATCCGATTTTTCGTTGGTAACAACACTTTTGATTTTTAAGTCGATATTGATTACCTCATTTGTGTGGATATGTATAATGTCATATGTATCGAACTCGCCTAAACCTCGCTTAAGTGCTAATACGGCTTAGTGTATTCATATAAATATCGTCTTGAAAAGACGTGCAGTATACACTATTTATATACTAATGAGTAAGTGTTTTCTTTTCCGCACTGCACTCTTGGTCCAGAAAATTCAATCTTGAGTTTCTTTTCTTTCTCTCTAAAATTCCCAATAACAGAGAATGACTCATCAAGGCCAATGCCAAATCATATCAAGTTAATTCCCAGATTATCTCAAACAATATGCTGGTAGTATGCCAAAAGTTACCAATCCGTGTCCTGTCAAGGCCGTCAGATGTAATACGTACCAGGCTACATGGTCATGTTTACGATGAATATCGAGTCTTTGCTTTGTGTAATAGTAGGTTACATATCTCACCATGAAGATAACATCATGTAAGTCCCGTGTGAATTTTTTTTTAATACTTTTTTTTAATGTTTTTTTTTAATTTGATAATTTCAGTGATCTCTATCGATATGAAAAATGAAAAAGAAGCTGTCGTTTAAACGTTTTTACATGTAAACGTGGGGTATTGTTAACTGTAAACATTTAATGGTACCATAATATAACCATTATTTAATAACGTTTGGTTTGATGTGATGACTCTTGTCTCATTTCTCGATATAAGTAATGGACAGTCAAAATTCAGGATTTTTTTCATATTCATAATTTGATCTGTCTTTACGGTATCTTCAGCATTGATCGCCTTCCAGTCATTGTCTTGCCATGTGCACTGATAATATCACTATCATTGATCAGTGTCAGTCTCTTCGTCCTACTCTGATGGAGGTTCTTGTGTTTACAATCACATTAATGTTGATTAAGGACATCAATTGTGATCTCTTTCAACAATGAAACTTGATATTGATTTTGTGTACACTCAGCTCGAAAATCTGGATCAGCGACATTTGCCCATTAAAAATTGATGAGTTATTTTCTCACCCATGCTCGTTTCTATCTTTATTATATTAACTCTATGAGCATCACAAAACATCTTCCTTGTCCGCTCTCTAACAATACAGTTGGGATATATTTGTAAACTCTCTACACCCTTTCTCTTCTTTGTTATAGTATCAGCATTGTATCTTTGGTTTACTTGGGGAACGTGCGCCTTAAAAAGGATATAATACAGATAATAATTCCCCAAAACACAATTTAGCTGAGTAGCTGCTGAAGATTGATGCCACGTTCTATTAACCCTTTTTGGGGAAGACCGTTCTCTTTTCAATGTAATGAATAATGCGACAGAGCCATTTTGGGATCGATTTCCCGATGATATCTTGTAGATGTCTTCTTTAGAGAGGTAGACATTGGAAAGAATATTAATAATAGTATGTATAAGAAAGCAAATACTTATACTTTTTTACTATATTTTACGGTTCTAATACACACATAGAAGAATAGTTGACATCACAACCAACTCAATATATTTTTTTTATCCATCCTTTGTTTAATTTTAATAAAAAGCCATATCTCAACTGAGGCGTCATTAATCGCAACAATTCTATTGGACGAAAAAAAAACTCCAACCAATCGCGATGTTTATGGACATGCTTTATGGACGTACTTCCGGGTATCATATTATTATAGCTATCGACGTCTGACGTCCCGCGTGTTCCATATGTCGATTTTCTTGCAATCATTATTTTAGGACCTGTTCCAATAGCTCTTATCTGTCTATCACTGTTATCACCCGGAAATGGAGGGCACCAGATTGCTCGCATCGTTGAAAGGATTGAGATATCATTATGTCCGCTCTGCTGCATAGAAACACGTGAGGGTCAGTCTGACATATTGGGTGTTTGATAACGACCACACACATTCTGTTGCTGACCTCAAGTTTACCTTCTCTTCTATGTATGGTTAACTCACAATGCAATTGTTATTTTTGAATCGTTTAATTTTCTATATTTGTCAATAAAAAAAGAAATAGGCATTTGTCTCAGTCAGTGCTTTATCTTCATAATAAGATTGAAAATATGTTAGTTAATTTATTTTTATGTATGCAATGGGATTAAAGCAACAGTTTTGACTCAATCGACCTGAAACCAGGAAACTTGCTTTTGGTGAAATTCTGCTGTCGACTGTGAGAAATGTAATTTTACTATGTTTTATCTGTAAAAAACGTGCCATGAATCATGAACAAACATGAACCAACTACCGGATGTGCTTAGTTCGCGGCTCAGCAGGTTCAATGAACACAAAGTTATCTTTCAGTATTAATAGACGATGTAAACAAAAGCTGGTACAAAATGTAAATTGTAATACATATTGTTTAAAAACTGATTTTTCAAAGCGGTTGGGGGCTTATTGACGCATAGCGGAAAGATAGAGGGAGAGAGGTCTACATTACATGGTGGTTAAAAAGTCAGCGTGTTCGTGTTTTCTTTCTTTTTGTATCTTTCGGGCGAGACCGGGTACTAAGTCACTAGTTTAAAATATAAGCCATGTCTAAAACGTCCACCTTGCTTAAATGGCCATTTTCAGTAGGTGTCCGAAGCGTGGTGCTTTAACCAGGGTTGACTGTCGTTATGTAATAAATTTCTGCCATGCAGTGACAATTGTTGATCTTTTGAAATATTCTGTGAAAGCTGACAATTGCAAGTAAAAAAAGAACCATGTGACAATCCAATACTAGTATCGACGGGAAAACCCAGAACAATATTGATTGAGTAAACATTGTGTACAGGGAAAATCAAGATTTATGTGGACTCTGGCGCCAGCACTATATTACTGGCCATCAGACTCCATGAAGCCAGTTTGTGTACAGACGTGACGAAAGCCATATTTCTTTGCCCGACACTTGACACAATTTCTCATTACGATAGGCGTAACATTACGTAGTCGATAACTGTGTGCATGTTTACAAAGAGATCGCATTTTCTTACAATAGGTGGGCATCTTAGAAGACATGAAACGTTTTCTCAGTCTTGTGTCACACTTAGTGCAAGAGGGTATCGTTTTTGTCATACTGGGTGCATACAAAGTATCGTTATTTTTGTCACGCGTAATGTATTGATACCTTTAGTTATTGAGACTTTTTAAACTACAAATTGACTACGGACAATACATACGTGATACGAACACTATAATTGTTTGTACTGTATGTGAACCTATCATTCTTAGTCATATGGAAACCTTTCATCTCATGAATAATACATTGTTGTGCATTTTTATACTTTAAATTATGAACGTAAGTGCAGAAATATGAGCCTGTGTTTGTAATCTACAAGACTTGTATCTCCGATACGCTAAACTAACAAATTGTTTATCAGAGGTACATTGTATTGAAATCTCCGGCTTCCGGTGCCGGGGTTCCTTCTATACCTACTTGTCCACACACTGATAATATGTTTACACGCCCAGGTGCGTAGGCAGGATTTTGAAAAGGGGAAGGAGGGTCGGCCTTGGATTGTGTAAAATTAATTTTTTGAAATGAATTGTGGAAAGCCAGGACATTCTGACTACGCGCCTGTACACGTTAATGGTACTATAGGTTTGAAATGATTACAAGCAAACGGACCGATTCGAAAGTAAAGTCCATTGAAATAATAACAATTAGAACACGTGGTTTACCAGTTCTCACAGTAAGGCTTATTGAGATGTTAGGAGTAAGAGAGAAGTGGATGAGTCAAAGCCGTTTGAAGTGCATGACGTCAGGATCACTCGTCTGGCTTACGTCTGTCCCAATTTATACTGTGTTACTTCAGTGAAGTAAGAGATTTCCCGTGTGAATGTGCATGGCGTGTTATATTTTTGTGAGTGAGATAGACAGATATACTGTCAGCTAGATAATACGATTATGTAGGTAGATAGTGGAATGAATAGATGATTATTGATGGATATACGGGCGTAAATACTCTATCAGGCGTGTAGCTAGGGGGACATGGGGGGAATTTCCCCCATTTGTGCCCTAAATGCTCATAATTCACACAATTTTAAACTAATTTTCATAAAACAACCTTGTCCCCCCATTTCTCAAAATCCTGCTTATGCTCCTGCAGTCTATATATATAGATTCATTGGAAGCATTACTGCCTGTTTACAAGAACAAAAACATTAGCATTTGTTCTTTATTTTTGTACTTTCTCTGATCACCAATTGGCATAATATGTTTAAAAAAAGGAAATTACATACTAGTTTCAGCCTGGTTGCTGTTCAGACCATCAGACCATAAACTTAGAGCTTTTGAATCCAACGGCGTAACTATCTTAAGTATAAACGACTTGTTTACTTGAGCTAAATAAATGTCACCGTTTCACCGCTAAGCAGAAAGGAATTGGGAATGATCTTGGTAAATAAAGATCGCTTACACGTTCACATAAAAGGCGGAAATCGCAGGTATTGTGATCCAATCGCAGGTATTGTGATCCAATCTCGGGTATTGTGATCAAATCTCGGGTATTGTGATCCAATCTCAGCCACCACGCCTGGGGGCAGGAACTTCACGAGTCTGCCATAGCAGGGTAATCTGACCGAGAATGGGATCAACACTTACTTCCTACTACAGGCCAGACCTTGATTGTCAGGGCCAAGTCTTGCTATTGTTGTCAGCTTTCTCTGACTTCTTGGAAAACAAGACAATGAGTATGTCAACCGAAAATCAAAATTTGAATACCAATGTTTGCATTATATAACGTTATCAATTACATACTTAGGGAAATACAAACATAACAAGGTTTTGCTCAAGCATTTGAAATGTTAAGTGGGGGACACCAACACAAACATGACGGAAATGCCAAAGATAAGTGGAGACAGAACAATTATTGCGATCATCTTTTGTTTTAAAAGTTCACGAACAACTTATTTCCCCCCGAAACACACTTGAGCTGGCTATCTACTTGAAGATTTATACCTCTTTCTAATTATGGAATACCTGTCTCTCTCTCTTATCTTTTCTAACTGTTTTTTCTAAAACAAGGAATGAATCGGATATAAGAAGCTGTCAAAGATAAGAAAAAAGAGGAGGTAGAAATTATATTGCCCCTCTACCGTAAATGTGTTTGGCGATAACCGAAGTGCTATGTAAATAAACAGGTCTTTACGACACACGCTCTTCTATTATCATAATATATGGTGCACTTACGCGTAGGACATACGTCTTCATCTGCTTGTTTGAACAACAAATGGACCCACAGTGTCCCTGTAGTTCAATCCATTCTTCTCATTTCTTAAATATTTAACCCATTTTCATTTCCCAAATTACCTATGTATTTAACCATTACCTTTGGTTAAATCCTTGTGACCTTCATGACAAACTTTGCTGTACCGCTTGGGTTAATATTTGAATAGAACGTTTGAAAGTTTAAGCGAAAGAATGAATCAGCTGTGTTTGGACAAATAAAGACTAACAGAAAAAATGGTCTATAAAACTTTGGCCTTTTATTCGTTCATTGCGTTTCTATTTGAAACTGCAAACATTTTACTTCACGCAAAATGTTAATGTTGGCACGTGAATATTGATTTTGAACGTTTTTTTCCCGATGATCACGCGATAATGAATAATCCCAAATAACCGAATTTAACAGGTGACAGCAGGTGACGTTAAACTGTCGTATATCAGAGTCTTGGTATTCAAATGTGTATAAATCATTCTTTAAAAATATCCTAACATTATTATATTTTTTGTAAAATGTGAATTATTATGCATTCAAGAATTGATTGGGTGATTATTGATTTCATTCCTAGTCGACGCTCTGTCTATTGAAATAAATATTTACACGTCTTGGCGCATTTCGAATAAGATAAAAAAGACGCGCGTCCTCAGTTTTTGTACTGTCAACCCCCGTTTTAGACATGTGATTAGGCTTGTTATGATATTCCATTATTTATCTTGACACTTTCTTTAAGAATTCAATGTGTCAAATTTAAAAGTTTGATTTTTTTTAATAGATTCAACAAGTTTCATCAAGTTTATTTGAGCTCATGTACAACTCTTTTACACAGAGCGTGAATGAATACAAGCAAAACATTGTCATGGTCAACAGTTATAACAAAAGGAAAGCAATAGACATTTCTGAGAAAAACCATGGCGGATATGACCTACCACTTGTTGTTAATTGTGTTGTGAGACTACAATGAAGACACATATGATATGTGACCCTTGTAATACAAGACTTAAAATCCCCAACGAAAACGGAAACGAAATAGACAATTGTTTACGATAAGAAACTGTTTACATACGGTTGTAAAATCCAATTTTGCTATGTAAATATTTATATGCCCCGGGTTATTCCGCGATGTACAGTGTACATTAATGCACGAACATGTAGCAGGGTTATCTTGTAGGACGTTGACACCTTATTATGGAAATGTTGTCTATTTTGTCGCTGACACTTCCGTCCGCTCTGATTTAATTAGTCTCGTTGATCTGGTTTTTGTATACCGAAAACAATATAAATATTACATGCAGAATATATAAATATTGTATAAGATTTGGCGATGATTCTGATATAAATGTCTGGTAAGAGATGGACAACATTTATCACTGATAAATGTTGTCCATCTCTCACCAGACATTTATTATCTCCCCTGATAGCTGAAATGTGTTAGCGATTTCATCAACATGCATCTGCATATCTCATGTGTTTTAGTATAAAGATATTAGGGATCATGATCCGCCAAATTATATAAAGCCTTTGTTCTGTAGCCATTATTGTCCTTTGGGAATTGGGCATGGGCATAAAACATGGGTTTTGGGTTATAACAAGGACACATCAAAGTCGTATAAGTTATTATATGACATGTGATGCTTATATCAACAGCTTGCGGTTCGAGTAGTATTAAGACTCTTTGTTGTTGGAAATCATTTAGAATTAGATAAAACCATTTGTTGAATGTTGTAAATGTACTTGATAAAGTGCCTCACCCATAAAAGAGAGTATTTAACAGCAATGGGGGATCAATTGAAAAATACCCCGACGTTCGTACACTGGTGTAGAACCGACTCCGCAACTTGTGACTCAAAATCCCCGGATGGATGATGTCTTCTTGGAGCTAGTTCACTTTTATATTGGTTTATCAAAGTCATGATAACCTATGATTACAATGGATCTCACTTCATATGACACATCCACTTGAATTGAGTTAATATAACACGATACCCACTGAACCTCCTTCTGAAGCAAAAAGGTAACATTATTTACTAAAACTTATCCCTACATTTAAGTTTTTATTTATGGAAACTCAATCATATTTGCATTTTATTGCTCGTCGGAAAAACAAACCCAAAGTATGCAGGTCTTTGAGAACATAATCCTTACCCCACGTACTTATGATCACTGCTATAAATAATGTGTCTCTGTACACATGAGGGATTTTGTAATAACATAAAGCAAACAGCCTGTGACATTATGCTCGCTTGGCCAGCAACATTGATATGTCATATTATATATCATAAAATTCATAAAATATGAGTCTACAAAAGTGCAAATATTTTAATGTGAGATTTAAGGCTGTATTACAGTGTAAGAGCGTGTTATACCCGTAAGACGAGATGAAAAGATCCAGGAACTCAACGGTTTACATATGAAAGGAAACCACTTGAGCGGGGAGGAAGTCTCATGAAAAGGAAGATGATATGTCAAATGTTATGCAAATATGCCATGGAATTTATGTGTATTTTTGGTGAAGATGTTTAATTCGTCTTCTGTGTTTTCAAGTTCATGGTTCCTAAATTCCCCAGTCACGACCCTCTAAATTAATGTTATTCTGTAGGCAATTTATATTTTGTTTCGAATTGTGATTTTTATACTTTGCGTAATGTGCCACATGAATAAACAGCGAAGGCTAAAAGATAAAATAAAATGTTAATCGATGGCATTTATGTTGCGCGTTTCCTGGCCTGTTTTCGGAACTTATTTGTATACACAAACAACAACGAAGAAGCTGAACTTTCTCTGCCTAACCGGAACTAAGACGATAATATAATAATAAGCCCATCAAATGCATCTCTGGATTCCCCTTCTTAACCCCTTTATCCTATCTTCTCCCTCAGTTATTTCGATGGTGCTACATGACTGATTCTCGTAGCAGGGGAGATACAATTATTAAAGCTCCGAAATAACCGCAATTCCTTTTCGTCCTGGTGTGGATGATGTAAATGTGTTACGCCACATATACATATAGGTAGATCTGTGTTGACAAGTTGACCACAGGACAAGCTCCACATGGCTCCCCTTTTGAACTAAGTCGTTTATCACTGTCTCTCGCGACGCGTTCTTTGAATACTGTTTATATTTTGAGACCCCGTCTTTTCCCTAAAGATAGAGATATACGAATACATTTATAAATAATTGAGAGCTGACCCTTTTGCCTATTAGGGCATGGCTTCTTTTCTGTTAGAATAGAACTGAAGTCCTCTCCATAGGCAAACGTAAACTGTTGGATATGGCTTTATAAATTAGCCTGTATTGTAGTATACTTGTCTGATGCCACAGCAATATATATAGCGCTTAAATGTCCTTTTTGAGTCGTTAGTGCTGTAAAACCTTACATAAAGATACTCGTTATCAGCCAGGATGTTGCTAAGAGATGAATGACATTGTTACGATTTTAAAGATATAAAGGTGAAATTTGTTACGTAAGTTAAGTATAATTCAAGGAGATTTAGCTATGGCTCGATCTGACCCAGGGCCAGGATTGTGTGGCACTAGAGTTGCTTAGTCCTGACACTCTCAGAGTGAGAAATTAAACAGCTTATCACATATTTACAAGACTCAGATACCTCCACGGTCTACAAAGTAGTGTGTTGAGTACTTATCAAACCACTTGTTTAAAGTAGACTTATAGGTTCCTTTGTAGCTACTTGTTTTAAGAATATAATTGTCCATTCGTTATGTTTATAAGTTACCAAGGTGACCGCGACGTTTTATGAGGTATTGAATAGGGTAGGGATTTCACATTTCTTCCTCTTCTTTTCCTTATTTCTATTCGCATTTTTCGGTTTATCAACTGCGACTTTCCCTTCAAATCCGAAACCCCTTCACCTTAATCACTGCCATTGGCTTCGATCCAGCCACTACGTTTCTATTACTTTCTCTTGGTTAATACATCTTTTTCTTATTTTTTTTTCAATCGCTTAGTAAGTTTATCATCACATTTCATATAAATGACAATTGTCAACCCTTCAATGATCTTAAAGATCTTTTTGGACATAATTTGCCCCTTTTCATTTTCTTTCTTTAAGAGAGTCCAACTCTTTTACTTTGTCCTATTTTATTTTTCATTTTACATACCTCGTGTAAAATGTTCAATGATATTACATGATCCGCTTCCTGTCCTGTTGCTTCTCATAGCAACATAGAATTTGAAAGGAAGATTATACCTTTATTATTATCTCTCCACTTATTTGTGTGTGTGTGTGTGGGGGGGGGGGGGGGCTTGGGTGAATATCCTCAAATTTGAGATCCAAAATCCTCTAAATGTGCACCATTTTTAACTAATCTCAAAATGTTCAGCCGCTTCATGGACATTGATTTGATGATATCCAAGACTGTCCCCCTTTTCAAATTCCTGGCTACGCGCTTGCTTCTGTATTTTTCGTACCTTATGTGTTTGTATGACCTGGTTTAGCTAATTTTTTATTACAATACTCCGTAATCAAACCACTTCTTATAAGATTATCAAGCTATTAGACAATTCTGTAATCTCACTAATTTAGAAAACAATTTGCTTCTTATAAACATCTGTCAACTGCCCACCTATTTCAGACCGATACAGTCCGTTAGATACATTGGAGTAGAATGAATTTCAATTCATTTCAATTTAACTTTATTTGAAAAGGGTGACATTTTGACTTTTGACATTGCTGCCACACTAACAATGTCCCTTTGATAAGGTAAATACACAAATAAACACAAAAGTTGAACAAAATAAGCGAGAACAATAATAATTATGTTCAATCAATCATTCTTTAACCGCTTCAAAAATATAATTTGTGCAAATAGCAGTTTGATCACCTGTTACTCATGTAATGTATTGTTCCTACAATTGTCCTTTTTACGAAAAAATATTGTTTTTACCTAATTAAGTGGTTTTGCAACCTCATTGCCTTTTTAGGTTAATCTCAACACTACAGAACGTTTTGAAACTGCTCCTTGCAATCTCTTGTTCAAACATTCTGGGCAGAAAACAATTATTTGAACCCCCTCTGTGAACAAATGAGGTGTGAACTCGCTGCTGTACTGTGTGATCTTTGTCAACAAAAGCTGTGTGCTTTGCACCTAGGAACACTTCTATTATGAGAACGTTTGGTCATGTGATGTGATTAGGTCTAACTGGCCGGACTTTGTTTGCCTTAGTGATTACTGGAGTAGCAAGCTAATTAGGACTTCCGTCTAATATTTTGTCATGATAATTGCCCCCTGTAGATTTACTGTTCGTTGAAGATCATGATTGCTTTATCAAGAAATATACAGAACCACATACAGACATAATTGGTTGAAAGGTACAGTTGACCAGACAAAAAATTACACAAAGAAAGCCACATACCTTTACAAATTATCAATCATCATTCATATAGCACATTTTTTTTAACCAAACAGCTTGCTACAAATAGTTTTTTATAAAATTAATTGTTTTCAAACTATGATTTCGAAAGGAGGATTGGGCATAATGGTGCTAGCGAAAAGCGAGTAGACTCTTCTATAATCACTGTACATGGTGGTGAAAAAGTCAGGCCAATTCGTGTTTTCTGTCATTTTGTATATCTTCCTCCCGGTCAAGACCGTGTACTTCAGCCACAAGTGTCAAATATAGTTGATTCATGAAAAAAACAATTTGGTACCTATTGCCATACCCTGCAACAAGATTTTTTCACGTTTACTTACATACCAAACAGTGGTTTAAAGAAGTAATGCAAACAGAGATGTTGAGAAACGAAACAGTGTTTACTTTAACTTTTTCGTTGAGTGACATGCCAATGTATTGTTCTAAACATTTTTTTTGAAAACATTAAAACCTTAAATTCAATCGAATTTGTGGAATTAATTTGGTCTGATTTGTGTATATAATCAAGTGATAATAGTAGAATTGCCTTTCATATAATGCGATGGATGTTTTCTTTCTTTGGAATGTCACCGAGTTATTTCTATAAACGACGAAGAAATTACGCCATGAAGCTATGACAATCCTACCTATACCTATCCCCCTCGCTGAAAATACAACCACATATCTACAAAGAGTCTTGTCTTTAGCTGCTCTCTAAGCATCTGCGATGTCCATCCTGGTCCATTCCATTACAGGTCCAATCTTTTTCTTGGTCTGCCCAGTTTCCTCTTTCCCTCATCACTTCGCTGGATGATCACTCTGCTCAATATGTCCATACACTTTCAGTTTCCTTGTATTATCAATAGATAAGTAGTCTTGATGGGGACCAATTGCTGTCGTTATTTGGATTTAACTGATTCATTTGTTACATGATCATTAAAAGAGAGGTTTAGCAAGCCTCTATAGCATCTCATTTCCATTGCAGAAATCGTCGGCGTTTAACGTTCACGACTCGGAGGGGTATAGACAGATTGAGATTACTAATGCTCTCATCGGATTGATTTTTTAGCTGGCTTTGATATGTTTATCTTTCCAAGCTATGAGCTTTCCGGACTCAACTGCTCATTCCGGTACTCAATACGCATGTCCCCTTATAACTGACAACGTGACGTCATTACGCTTATTTAACATTAACAAGATTACATTGCGAAATTGGACATCACTGGACTTATTTTCTGTTTAGATAAATTGAATTGTTCTTGAGGAGGATTCAAACTAGGATAAATTGCTGTTATTTAAGCAAAGCTGCTTATCACTTAACTAGAGAAGCAGATGAAAACCGAAGTTGAAACAAGGTTCATATAGTGTATCATTGCAGAAAGATTGGCACAGTCATTATGAGCACCGAAATGACAAAAAGGATAAGATTGGCATATACCACCGTAAAGTCAAGACAGAGGGGCGGGGAATATAAGTAATACTTACAGTTTCCTATTAACTTGGTCATGCGTATTTTCTTATTGGATTTGTCGATTTTTTTTATATTTGTCGGCGCATCAAAAGAACAAATCAATATGAGAGTGTTAATTCACTCTTGTATATGGTTAAGCCAGTGTATATCCCAGTGTGCAATAATAGCTCAAATACAATAACAATAGTTTTAATGTCTACAAACTGGACATAAGTTTTGTCAACGGTTGATTGTTTAGCCATTAGTAGATATGGTTTAACCTGTAGTTCAATTGACCTTTTAGGGATATACCACAAAGCGAACAGCGACGGGAAATAAGAACTTACTAAGGCGATTAATAGGCTTACCAAAGACTGAAAGTACACCAGGATTTACGTGTCTAAATTCTTATGTATGAAACGGAAACTGATTAATCATTGATATAGTATTGTGAGTTAAATCCGTGTAGCATATGTGCATCTTATTGTATGGCCTTATTTACCACTGGCCTGCTCCCACGCATATATCCCGACTTCGATTCCCGGATGGTGATGATTTGTCATGCTAAGCTATATTTCTGAAATACTCGTAAAGTCAAGATCATTCCTACAAATTCACTGACCTCAATCTTATTGGCACATATCATTACACTCAATTTGGTCTTTTAATAGTACCAGAGTGAAAGGGCGTAGAAGTTGGGCAAAATATTCCCATATTTAAAAAAAACACAATAGTTCATCTTGCTAATCGTTAATCATGTCTCAAAAATCTTTTTTTAACAAATACTCTCTCGGTTAGTGGTATGCTAATTTCAAACAATTTCTATATTTTAAGAAACTTCCTTATCTTAGATTCAATTGATTTAAAAGGGGTTTTTCGTTTGAAATCTTAAAATCAGCAAGATATAGAATTTCTATGAACACTGAATATAGTTTATGGATTGGTTCATTATTACCAATATGGACATATACGGAGGTATTTCGTTACAAAATGAAGGTGGTCGTCTTATTTATGGTACAAATAAATATCGTTATAATAAAATTGAACGTCTATTTGTATCTATTTATATATAACTAATGGAATAACAACCACAGTTTTGACTCAAACGACCTGAAACTTTAGCAATGTGTGTGTAGATATACCCATATGTGCAGTCAAACCTTTGGTGATATTCGGTTGACTACAAAAAAAGTTATGATTTTAATTTTTTTTTACTTTATATTCTCAATAAACGCGACATCATCATGACTCTCAACTTCAATATGCACAAACATGCACCAATGCTAGCATTCCTCTTCCGGACGCACTTAATACTCGCGTCACACCTTAAATGAACACACTTTTCTCTGTCCGCATTAATAGACGATGTACGCACCAGCTGAAACAAATAGTTGATTAAAATATAGTTGTTTTCAAACTAAAGTTTCAAAGCGAAGGTGGGGCATATTGGCACGAAGGGGGGGGGGGGAGGGGACCCAAGAGTCACTGTACATGATGATTAAAAAGTCGGGCCAATTTGTGTTTTCTTTCATTTTGTTTATCTTACTTTCCGGGCAAGCTCGGGTACTTCAGCCACTAGTTATCCATATAATAAAATATTTCCCTTTAAGATCTTTATAAACCCATTATTTTAAACTAATCTAAAAAATTCAATATAATACCCCGGTTGTCCCCCCCATTTCAAAATCCTGGCTACGCGCCTGTATACACATCCCATATATAAATCAACAGTTTAGAGGCTGTTGAGATTGTGTATGTTTCATTCAAAGTTTAACATTTTTTTGTAATTTCTGTTATGTTCACAGATGTTTACTAGTCGAGTGAGAAAGTAAAAGCAGAACAAATTTGGATTGCAGACCAAGAAGAGTTAAGTTCTGATGACGTCACCTTTACCAGCACTGCCTAGCATTTGTACGTTCAATTCCATGAAATAAACATAATACCAATGTTTGAGTTTTTCTCAGCTTCTGGACTAGCCGGATTTCAGTGAAAAACATAAACCTCAGCTCACTTCAATTCACACTGAGTCCATCAAGCGACAACATTCTTCCGTTACATCTGTCCCAGTGACGTACATGTCCCCAGTGACGCACATGTCAATGTGACCGTTATCACGGCTGACTGACTCACGAAAAGCTTTGTGTAATGAAAGAAAATTCGGACGAAACAAAGATAAAGCTGTGAAACCTTTGTTATGTGTGTCTAAGAATAAACCGATAGCTGTAATTCATTGTCATTTGCAGTTTAATCGAGCCCTGGATTAAAAAACTAGTTCTATGCGATCTCTGCACCTGTTCATATTTGGAAACAAGCAGGATGTGACTACCTCGCCACCTTGTGATGTAGTTTGACGCTTTTTCAAATAATTAATGTCAATTAAGTTTTGCAAAGTGGATATCTTCCAAAAATGTCAAACTCGGTGGAGATTCCAAAGACCAGCGAAAGTGATGCCCCAGGAAAGAAAAAAGATAAACTACGAAAACAGGTGGAAGAGTTTAAACTATGGAAGGATGAAAACGCATTCCAGGTAAGCTGGAGTTATTGACAACCCCTATATTTTTGTTTGGTTATGTCAGTCTGTGTTAGTTTTTATATTTTCTAAACGCTAAGGCGCGTAGACAGGTGATATGGCCGCTAAGGCGCGTAGACAGGTGATATGGCCGCTAAGGCGCGTAGACAGGTGATATGGCCGCTAAGGCGCGTAGCCAGGTGATATGGCCGCTAAGGCGCGTAGACAGGTGATATGGCCACTAGGCGTAAATAATGTTTGAAAAATGAGTTACTAATGGTGCAAATCTATAGCATTTAAAACAATCTAAAACGGGAGGAAGTATTCGCCCACGTCCCCGGGCTACGCACCTGTACACTCTTATATTGACATATTTGTAAACATGTTTTGAGCTTAGGTGATGTGATATTTCTAAGATATATAATGTTTATATCTTCGAAAGCACAGCTCTGTTAATATTACACACACCCGGGCATTTTTAGCATTCAAATAGAAAGCCTATCATTAAGATAATTTGAAATCAACCATGTGTGGTGTGGTATTTATCTAGATAAAGAGTTAACAAATGTTAACATATCCAATGAAAGACTAATCTCACGCCAAATTAAAGTCTACTTGTGACCTTATGATTATAGCATAAGATTATCTTTGAGACCTGTAGCACCAAGATTTTACATTTGTATAGATGTATTGTTTCCGGAAAACTAACTGTTACAACGAATAAAACACAACACTATATTAATCACTATTTTCAAGCTGGCATTATGATTAAACGGCACATCTTAACCGTTTTGTCAATGTAAATATATTGTGTAACTTTACTTTTACATGTTTGTCTAATATTTCAAATAAATCACTCAATTGTCATGTTTGCTATGATATCAAACTAGTTATAACCACCAAACGATAAAACCAATCAAATCAGATACGCGTTTCATGTTGATGAAAGACGTTATATTTGCCAGTGCCTAATATTAATAAGGCTAAAGATAATATGTAACATAAAAACATAAAGTTTGATTGTGATTGATTAAATGTTATCGAAATCGACAAATATGTTAATTTTCTCGTTCACAGTCGTGAAAATATGTAGATGCGAAATTGTAATGGCGACCTGAGTTCAGAGTTAAGTATCATTTTATAGAGCCTGTCAGAATATTTATAATGACAAATACTTTTGAGCTTACTACAAATTATATTGAGTGTTCATATAATTTCCGATTTTTATAGAAAACAAATGGTATTTATATTATGAAACTGTACACTATGTAATGTACATAAACAATCTTTTGTCTACAATCCAACGTTTATATAAGTTGAACCATTCTTATTTTTAAAATTAAAGATTAACATATCTCAGATAAACACGACCATACGTTATAGTCGGTGAAGGGGCGAATGGATGAGGGGTTTCTCTTCATTCCCCATGACTCAACCGGACTTGGATTTTAATGATCCTCAGGGTCCATAGACTCAAATTTGGCTTTTGCCATAAAAAACATAATTTGCCAACAATTCCATTATTAATTGATTCGTACAGACGTCATGCAAATGAGTACTCACTCATAAACTGGTACAATTCTAACTAAATACCGCTGGTCAATGCCCTGTACGGGTTGATTTTCAATACAAAATGTTATTGTTTGAAATATATTCTTAGAAAACACTATAAGGAACGTAAAAACATAGTTGGCCAAAAGAATTATATAATTAACTGATTCGCGCAGGGGTTTTGCAAATGAGGATTTCGTCATAAAAGGCATTTATTTAATATCATTAACTCACTTACATGACCACTGTACGAGTTAACTTAATATAAATGTTTTGATGATTTCAATTTATCGATATAATACACTCTGAGTAAACAAAATAACTAAGTTGAATTTAATGCCGATGAATAAGGCACGGGAATTGCCAGCGGAACTGAAAAGGCCTTTGTTTTTACTATATATTACTATAAATAATATATGCTGAACTCCTAACTTAAAAGGCAAGTTTTGTCACTAAAAATTCAACCAAAGTCACTCATTTTTGTTCATCTGATTTAGACGTGTAATTTCATATTTTTTTGGTGCTGAACATTAAGATGCGACAATTTTTATTTTTGACCGTATCAGTGGTACAATTGTGACTTGATGACGTCACGGTCAAGAAGGACCTCATAACTCAAGAATTAATAGTTGTACAGTAGACAAAAATACATATTATTTGTAATCGTCTCTGCAACACCTTTCATATGCGACCAGTTTCAATTCATTCTGAGCATATCAGTTTTTTTTTACCATTGGTCAGTCCTTGTGGTCAGTTTTGAGCCTTTGTACCCTTAGAATAATTAAAATCCAGGTCCCGTGGAATCATTGGGATGTGGGGGGGGG
>JAUUEB010119817.1:0-14851 GCA_032362205.1 Clione limacina | reverse complement strand
CTTTGTATTTATATAAGCAAGCGTCGTTTATAAACTGTAAAGTGTATTTCAATTCTCAATTAAACATACCTGTCTTGTCTGAATGTGTGTTGGAACAATCCACAACACCAAACATGACGTCGGTCCAAAATAAATACACAATTGACAAAGTCTTAACAAAGCACCAAGCACTGACATCCAGATGAGGCGACATTATACTTCCGCCTTTATACAAAATATACTATGCTGTTATATTGTTTGTGATGAAGGCACAACTATATTTAGAAGAAAATATCAGGTGGCCTGTTCATGACACAATATAAGATAAAGACAGTCAACACAAAAACATGGCCTCGCCGATCGTGAAACAACGACAATGACTCATCTTCCAGAAACAGAAGGGACAGAAACTTCGACACAGTGAGTAGTGAGTCATGTATTTCCATCCAATAATTATAAAAATAGAAACCTTTAAATCTCAATGTTTCCACTGAAACCCTCGCCTGCCATTGCTCTCTTTTCCCAGTATCTCTGCTATCCTGGTTCCACCAACTCTCGCAGGCTTGTTAATCGGTTATCCTATTGGAATATCGATTAGGTGATGCTATCCTCTCATGTTGTTATTCCTTGCATCGATACAAGAGATGGCGATATTTATAGAATAAGGGGACATAATACTTAGCCCTGTTATTTGGATCAGTTGAAAAAATTATGATTCATTTTATTTGAGTTAATTTGAAACATTTAATGTTCGAAAAGACTCCAATATATGAAATAAAAATGAACAGTCATCATGTGCATACATTTGTAAAGATAAATTGAAGAGAATACATTGTGAAACACTTCGCCTTATTAATTTATCAAACCGAAATTTTGAACGTTAACGGCAAAACAGTTAAAGTTTTTTGTCAACGTTTCTTTATAATGTATTCTATATTGGCCTTTTTGAAGTGGCTATGTCCAGGCAATCGTCAGCAATTTTTCAGCGGATGCTTACCAATTCTTGCAGGTGTCTTTTACCAAGAATGATGGTTAAACAAGGTCAATGCGCAAATTTGAACGACGACGTAAACATCATTTTGTAAGCATTTTTTAAAACTATGTAATCTATAATATTCATCGTTATTAATAAGGCGGATAGTTTGGCTGTGTACTGTGTACCAGTGTCTGTCCGCAGTCAAAAGATGGCCATTTTTAACGGATCGTCACCAAAACTTCATACAGGTAAGGTTAAAATCGGAAACAATGCGCAAATATTCTAGTTACAGAATTCCGAACGATGACATGACAACGAATTTATGTTTGTTTGTTTTCTATGTATTCTCAACATTTCAGCGGATGTTTACGTAATTCTACATGAAGGTTGATTCGCTACCTAATGTGATAGTGACACAAGTAGTTTGGGGGGATGACCAATTGTCACAAAACAATGTGCTCAGAATAGATTAAGACTAAGTGCAAATGAAAAGTGTTGCCTAGACGATTACAAAAATGTATTTTTTCTACTGTACTACTAATAGTTCTTGACTTATGAGGTCCAGTATGATCGTGACGTCATCAGGACTCATTTTTTCCACTGATAAGGTCAAAATTAAATATTGTCGTATTTGAATGTTAAGCACCATTAGATAAGTTGAAAAAAAAACGTCTCAATCAGAAGGGGAAAAAAGTGACTTTGGTTTACTTTTTTGTGAATAAAGGCGTTTTTAGTTAAAATTCAGCGTATATAGTAATATATAGTAAAAAACGAAAGCCTTTTCAATTCCGTTGGTAATTGCCGTGCCTTATTTATCAGCATTAAATTAAACTTAGTATTTTGTGTGGTTTACTTAGAGTGTATACTATCGATAAATTGAAGTTACCAAAACAGTTATGGAAAATTGACTCGTACAGGGGTCATGTAAGTAAGTTAATGACATTGAATAATTGCCTTTTATGAAGAAACCCTTATTTGCATATCCCTGCACGAATCAATTAAGACATTCTATAAATGTGTACCACATTTAGGCATAATCACGATTAATATCATGTCTAATGACGTCATGTGAAGAAGACAAGAGAAGTAGAACCTACCAAGATCTGTTCCAGTGGCAAAGTCTAGCATAGTAACCTTTATTATATTCGTTGCAAAATATCAATCTTCTTCAACTTACACTTACGAAATATATTCCAAATGCAAATCGCAGTAATTTAGAATCCCACCCTTGAGCTAAAGAGCCCGAAATCACATATGTAACTTGCTTATTGTTCATCCAGATAAACAAAACATAATCTTTCCTCAAAGATGTTGCATGTTACGTTGTTTCAATCAAAGAATATACGATGTTTCGCCTTATTCCGACTACTTCGATTTGACTTAAAGAGTTTAAGGTCAAATATACTACGCTAAACTTATTGCAATAGCCATAGAGGTGTTTTCGTGAAACTAATGTTCTTCACGTTCACAAGACAAAATTGTATCATTTATCCAAATCTTAAGTTGATAGTTACAACTTCGTGAAGTCTTGGGAAGAACACATTATTACCTTTAATCAGACATCTTGATGCAACCTTCGTGAGGTGGCATTGTTACCATCAAAATGAACACCGTTTCAACGATTTTAAATATATTTAGTTCAGATTTGGTAACGGTAATGACAACATATAGAAAAAGAATTGTGAGTATTTTCGTGAAAAATATGAATAATTGTAGGAGAAGTTGTGATTCAAAAAGCGGCGCGTTTTTTTTTACCCACCCGGTATATTAATGTTGACAGATCAGCTGCTCTGTAGACGCTCAGTATATTAGTTCTCTTGATGCTGTGACAATTCCAGACACGAAGGTACAATCTGCCAAAGATTTGTCAATCAAGGCATCTTAATGTGAATTGTATTCTACAACAAACAACAAATATATAAGTACTTCAAAAAGCTACAAACTAAATCTAATCATAAAAAAGCAATACAATTTATATGTAAACTCAAAAGCTATCGCAAGTGTTTTGTTGTGTGACTTAACCAGGAATCCACTAATGATTTAAGGAATATCACTTAATAAGATTTAGTAATGTAATTTTAATGAACAAATGTACGAGAAGAAATGTTGTTGTAGTACCAGGGTAGCTAAGGAAATATCAACTTCTTTAAGCTAGGCGCATTTTCTAAAACAAGTGTAAAATTAAACGCATTATTCGTAATGGGTCGGCAATTTTGATATCATTATTGTTCGATTTTTTGATGAACTTTACTTTTAACATTGTTCTTTAAAGAAGCAGATAATTATGTTAATATCATTCATAAAAGACTTTCCCTTTGAAAAAATAGGTTTTAAAATATCATCAATATGAATTAAAAACAAAGATATGACAATAACCTAACATTGGTGATGACTTATCATGATTCAGTGACTCTAAAATTTATTTATCACATTTTCGATATTCGAAATATCTTTTGAAGAATCAAATATTGTTAAAGTTGAAGGGATCTTAACATATATATTCACAGGGTATTTAAATCATTCCTCATTTACAAAATTATGCTTCCTAAACAATCGGTTGTAGCAAGTTTGACAATTAAATTGAAAAGCATTGTTAGACACAGAGTTAACTGTGAGAACAACAAAAATTGTCCTCCACAAAAGGAAAAGCACATAAACATGTTTAATGTATGTGTGTGTTATGATTAAAAACCGTTAACATCATTTGTGAAATTTATTTCTAAAACCTTTCAAACAGAACCGTTTCTTTAATATGCACGCCTACCATGCGGTTTACTAGTTGTTAGTAAAAACAGTTTCTAGACATATCGACTTATAGTATGACATTGAATATTAAATTTGATCTCAAGATCACATTGGAAGTATTGTGTATCTTAAAAGCGTATAGCAGTTACAGCATTCAACAGTTTTTGGTACCACTTTCTTATATAAGGACTTTTGTTATTTGACACTAAACAAATATTGAACCTCAAATATGAATTTTGATTTGAGTAATAATTGTTTGGTATAAATGGTATAATGCCATATTTAAACGAGCATCACGCACTTTTGGTGATTAAGTCTTGGTAAACCTGTGCGTGTGTGTTTTTGTTAGAAAAATATTGCAGTTATGTCAAAATAATTATATGCTAGATTTATATCACTTTAAGGCAGGGATCGGAGCTGCATTTCAATTATTACGGTTTCGGCAAATTGCGAGCCCCGAGCTGAGTTTTGCATGGGAGACTCTGCGGATCCACCCATTTACTAGTGTTGAAGTTGGCTCACATGTTTGATAATATTGTACCAATCTGTATGAGTTGAATCAGTTCAGTGGTCAATCTGATTAATCGTTTTATAGTACCTACCTTAGCAGTAGTAAAAGAATCAAGTGAGTGGTTTGAATGATCCAAAATAATATTCACTTTATTAACCAAAAGTTGTCGCCCCTGTGTGGCCCTTTGATCTTAAAATGAACAAGACACGGTCGTATCACCTGCGTTAATTAGAGTGGTGGCATCTTTCTTTTAAGTTTGGACTACTGGATTTATAAATTTGCAAAATAATGCATCTCAATATAAGTTCAATCACAAAATGAATTACATTTTTAAAAATTAGCACATCAAAATTAGTCAATGTGGTCGCGGCGGGCATTTAAAGCCTTTTTTTTAAAATATAATTTTTTTTCTTCAAATATGAATTTGCCCACGATAAATAAACCTGAAATATGTTTACTAGCAATGCAGTCAATGTTACCCCCTTTACACAGACAACATGCATCAAAATCGATCTGAATGCGATCGGTCATGAGTTGGTTGTTTTGAATTGAAATGAATGTAAAGGAATGTAAAAATATATCGTAGTGAACTTGAGTCAAATCGTTCAAAATGAGTGATCTTTTATGACAACAATCGTGTGAGCCGTTAAGAGCGTTGGATCGAATGATTCATTTTTTATTCTGAATTGATTTTGACTTCATTTACTTCTGAGTGGTAAAAAAGTATTAAAATAAAAACCTTGTATTATTTGTTTTATAATTCCATATCACTTAGATTATGAAAACATATTATGTATATCAAGTTGTATGAATTTTTCATCATTTTTATCCTGAAAAATGTATTATGCTAGTCTTTAAAAAAGCCTGGAGCTGCTCCACGTCTCCAGTCGAAAACAACTCTGCTCCGATTTCTCTGCTATAAGGATAAAATACGGAAGACATTGCGTTTAGCGCTTGTTATCATTTTCCGCGAAACTGCTTCTAGAACCGGGAGGGTCTTATAATATGGTATTGAATAATATCAGCAATGCCGCCGCTCACATGATGATACACAAATAGGATAGCCAAAGAAACATAATACTCAACAACCGTCACGAACATTTGATATAAAAACCGAGCTTGATAGCCCCTAGTTTCATCTAATGAAACAATTAATAAATTTTGATCTCATGACATCTCTTGTCTTGACTGTATGATATGTCTAATTGACTATCATTTTCGGTCTGTGCTCTGTGAATGAGATCTTGGCGCCGATGGCTGGAGAAATAATAATCGTCTTTGGAATACAAAATACTTGTAACCAATGAAAGAAACGGTGGATTGGCCAATCACAATGCACTATTGACTTGGCGGTGCCAATCAACCGTCTGGAGTCTATATGCTGTTAGTACCTTTCATTGAGAGAGGGGACATATAAAACGTTAAGTTATACTTAAATGCCTACATATCAACCTGAAAATGCATGGTGCGGATACAACTTAACAACGTTTCACACCTTAAAACTGACACCGATGATTCATAATGCATCTTATTGTTTATTTACCAGGTATTTTACGTGTTAGATTTGAAATCTCATAAAGTCATACAACAACAAGCTTGGTGCCAAATCAAACGGAAGACAAATGGAACGAACAGAGATACGGTACCAGTATTTGTAGTTTTTGCCATGATGAAGAAATTGTGAATGAGTCTGATCGATAATGAGGATTTATCATTCTAAAGAACTTATTACATCAAAGATAATGTTGGCAGCTATAACATACGGTCTTATCCTTATAGGGTCGATGACTTTTATAGTTGACAGTTTGGACGTAGATTGCGATGAAGATATTAAATCGATATGCTCATTCTACCTGTCTTGTTTCGCGGCATGCGGTAAAACCATTAATCCAGACTCTGATGAGTTCAGAATATGTTCTTGTGACTACCTTTGCCCTCTGTATAAAGATTGCTGCTTTGATTTTGAAGCTGAATGCCCACAAGAGCTTGACAAATTCAACCAATCTCCGCTTAAGAGATTGGCTAGCATCAAGTCCAAATGTTTTGGTCCTCATATGGCACTGAGTAGTTGTGTTACTAATAGACCGTTACTAAAGAAACCAACAAATAATTTAACACACAACAGTAAACACACTAAAGAGGAAATGATGATCACGGGTGCTGTTTTTGACTTATCTGCGGCTATCACAACTGACAACAGTAATGATGCAAGTCCTAGACATCTGAAAGGACATTACAACCTAGTATCGGATATCACAACAAATCTGACATTCAAAGACAAAAACATTTTTCGTTGTAATAACCTAGAGTTTGACGACATGAAGAAATGGAGAAAGATATTTATTTCTGAAACATCCTTTTCTAAAAAGGATCTGGTGGATTTTCTGACTTATGACAATAGCTCTGATACATTTCTCAATTCTTTACATGATGTTCATCCAGAAACGGTCATGCCAAGATACTGTCCTCCGAATACTCCTGTTACATGTGACGTAATATGTCATATGAGTTACAAGCTAACCTTCAATAATGTAAATCGTATTTGCAAAGAAAATAACCTTAGTAACTTCAAACAAACACATGAAATACAACGAGATCAGACTACTCCTTTCATTAGCGACAATCTTGTACTAGACGAATGGAACGAAAACGATGACTCAACTATGATACCATTCAAACCACCGTTGTGCTATCTTACTGTTATTCACAGAGACAACATTTTTGATGATAATGTGTTGAAGCAATTCGCTGGAGAATTTGAGCTCAATGATATGACTAAAGTGTTTAACGTCAACCAATTATCATTACATTTTGTAGGTGGATGGGATCAGTTTATTTGTCAGGTTACACCAACACAAAAACTGTGTCAAATGACGAATGCCTGCTACCCTCACAATTTGTACTATAAAGATCGCTGTATTGATATCCTTTTCATACGTCTTGCGATTGAATCAAAAAGCCATGATTCAGAAAATCCAATTAAGTTAAAACTAAAATACAATGTTATGAAATATTTGAGGAACCAACATGTCTTGCAATTCTCAGATACAGAATATAATAAAATGTCTTCTACATTTGAGAATGAAACCTTGATTAATGTTTACATTCCTAAGCCTAAAATTGTAAAGTATGAGCGAGAGGTCAAAGGGTTTCCACATAATTTTAAAGAAGCTGTAGAGGTCATATTTTGTCAAATGAGTTCACCCGGGGTATTGGTCTGGTCGATGTCAGTATGCTACTTTCGTCGCGTTTTGCCAGACGATTGGACTCACAATGTCTGTGAAGACCTTACACTCTTTACGAACTTGTCACGACATGGCGATTGTCGATCAGAAGCTGACATTGTGTATACCAGAGAAATATCAACATCCTCCGGCCAAATGAGAATCACAAAGATTCCCATGATATATGTTGCAATTTGTTCACTTTTATGGAAAGGTTTAATTTAGGATGGCAACACTTGCGTAGTTTCATGTATGTACCAATATTTGAAAGACCTACATTTGTTTTAAATAGACATTACATTGTATCAAAATATATGGAATTAGGATCAAACAAGACATTGCATTCAACGAGCATTCAAAGCCTATATTAATAATTATTAATAATAGCTAACAAATGGGTGCGGTGAATGTTTGTTTTTGAACTACAAGCTGTCTAGCTCAGTTTTAAGTCATTTATAACTACCCTCGAAGCTTCGCGGCCAATGGTTTTATAACATTGAACGTTGTCCCTCCTACCATTTTAAAATCCTGACTACGCGCCTGATAGCTCCATTTGGTGATTTCAGTTTACAAAGCAAGCCGATTGGCTGCTGTTGATCTGAAGGGGATATTACACACCGTTATTGCTGCACTCGTTTAAATACTGAGAGCATGTTTTGGGCTTCGTTTTGTTATTCAACTTTTTTTCACTTTGAACAGGTCAAACCAAAACCACGACGCACTCGCACATTTACAAAAAGAAGTTAACTTTTACTTTCAAGCTAATCAGTTTTATAAGTAGCTTCCATTGTATACAGCCGCTTTGGTGCTTCTCCCCTCCCTCATCAACATTGGTTTAGAATGTTATTAAGTTCCATTGCTTGCTAAGCTCTGACAAAAAAGGAGTGTTATTAAAACTAAAAAAATTGTATTTAAATAATAACAAATGAGATAAGGTAATTGACAGTTACTTACACACAATTTCATAAATATGTATACTTGCGATTCTAGGATTCTAAGTATGGTGTCTGTAAATATATACAGGGTCAATTTTAATACTGGCGCTTTTGAAATTAATATATTGAAGCAACTAAAATAGATAAAGCAATGCAGTGTTCTGTAACGTATACAACATATCTGATTTTTTTTGTTTTCTACCAAATATGTTTAGATGTGACACCAAGCTAATGCGTAATGAATGAATAAACAAAGAATTATGTTTAAATTCGCATTTTCAGGCTCCAATCTTTGGTGACAACGTTTGCTTTTGTGACTATAGCTTGGTAACAAATAGTCCGATCATATGGTCAAACACAATTTTATGTCTGTTGTTTTATTAAAATTACACTGTATTTGCCTTACTTTTTCTTTTTGCGAATGCATCTACGGCATTTCCTATTGTTAATTTATAAATCACTAGCGACTTTGTCGCTTCAGTGTTACCCGAAGAAGAAAAGAAGAAGGAGAAGAAGAAGAAACAGAAGGAAACAAGAAATAAATTATCCAAGACCAATTCTCTCTCATCAAAACCCATGAGCCCTTGGTTATGGCGTTTGTTAAAATTTTGGAAACACGCTCTTGTCCCATCGTCAAAGATATAAATCTGAAACCTTGCTTAGAGGCGTAATTCGTTGGTCCCTAAAACCTGTTATCTAATTTATTTATTTTTTAGATTATGACATACGTTATGTCCCTTTTATGATTTGCAGGTACGTAATTGACTATATGTTCTTTGTTACTTTTGTCTGCTGTGCGTTGTTGTACTCTCTAACGAGTAATCATTTTCCTAGTCGTTTGTTATTTACTATTTATTTTGCACTGTATGTTGGTCTTGTATCCTACAATAATTTTGTGATGTTTTTTGTATATGCCTATGTCTGTACACTTTTTAGCTGGAGTCGGTTAAGACCGAGAGTACATCAACGTTAGTTGATGCGTAACTACACACTTTCTTTGGATTCACTCACCTGGACAAACACATTGTTTGGATGATCCTTCTCTTGTCAAAGTCCTGGGTGAATGATTAATTCCCTCACCCTCGTCCACCTGGAGCCAAAATTGTGGAGGCAGTGTTGTTTGCTGTGCATACCCCAAGATGAAAGTTGTCGTTGATATCTTGGTGAATTGTGTATTGTGTATGTACCCCATCCCCTCTTGTCCTCTCGTGTTTCTGTCATGTGGCCGGCAGGGTAGACAACCGGCGCTTGGCTCTTTGCCTACATTTGAGGGTCATGTATGAGCGGTTGTTGAGGTACTGTGCATGAGATAAGTTTATGGCGATGTACATTTTCTCTATCAGACAGAGCTCACAATACCTGTTCCCTTTCATATACGCATGGGCTGATTGCTGAATGGTTCATTTGATATTTGGGTTAGGAGATAGTACCTTTTCCCACTCACAGTTAGAGAGAATGGTGGCATTCATGACGTAAATACATTCTGTACATTTTCTGTAAATATATATTTTTATTATGTTTCCTCATAAACAAGATTTGAATGCATTTACGGATTGCTTGCTTTTGTTATTCATTATACAGTCGACCCCCGCTACAGTGCCATCCACTACTAAACGAAAATGACTACAGTGCAATTTCATGGAACACTGGATTTTACCTTATTTTTCTTTGTTCAAAAAAATCTGCCACTACGTGAATTTTGGACTTCTCAAATTTTATACTAAAATACTTTTTACCTGCACCAGTTTATTTTTTCTCCTATGATTAACCCTGCTACAGCGCAATTTTTTATGAGAGGCTTGAAAGGTGGACACAAATCTAAACATGCATATCCGAACAGAGTTGTGACTCACGGCTACATGGGCAAAATTATGCGTCTGTAAACCCTAAGGATAACTGAAATTCAAGTCCGCTTATAGAGGGTAGAGACATTCCCTAACCCCCTAGTAATTGCGATGTCAGCTTAACTGCATGATACAGATATATATATATATCGTATGTGTATACTCTATAACTTGATCATTATATACAGTATTTCATTTTTTTCATTCATGTGATGTTGACTTGTTCGCATATAACAACATTGGTATGTATCTATAGATATGTATCACAACATTGGTATGTATCTATAGATATGTATCATATAGTTTTAGCACATCACAACATTGGTATGTATCTATAGATATGTATCATATAGTTTTAGCATATCCAAACATTGGTATGTATCTATAGATATGTATCATATAGTTTTAGCATATCACAACATTGGTATGTATCTATAGATATGTATCATATAGTCACATCACAACATTGGTATGTATCTATAGATATGTATCATATAGTTTTAGCGAAAAGAAACCAAACAGCATCAGTATGAATGTATTTTTGGTTCTTTTCCATTGGTTAAATAGGTGTACAATTCAAAATCCAAGACTAATTACCTCCTTTCATATTTGTATGTCCTTTTTTTTGGTATTGTATTCTTTTTGCCTTCTAGAGGTAATTTGGGTTCATCTATTCATTGAACAGAAACCGACATTTTTATGTTCTCTCAAGAAAAAAAAATAAATTTTAGTGTTTATGAGGAAAAAAAATCGAGGATTGACAGCTATTTGTCGAAAGGAAATGTTTGTTGAAGGGAGGTTTGTTGATCGCTTATCTATTGTTCTTTGTATGCGTTATATTGTTAATAAGATTATAATTACAATATTATGTGAATGTTATGATCGATATGTGATCATTAAGTATGGTCACTTTCTGTAGACCATTGACCGTCTAGTTTTAAGTTTAATTTGACAATTTCATGTGTGAACGTTGTAACAATGAATGTCTTCTATGTCGCAATTATTCCCTAAAGCTAAAATAAAAAAAAACAAATGTGCTCAATTTGTGTTTGCATTTTATATATTTACTTACTTTCTTTCTATTTTAGTTATTATTTTATTCAACCAAACGTGTTTCGGGAAATGTTACACACCGCAAAACATATATCTGATAAATCACACAAATCCACGTTCTTTTGGACGAGACAAGAAGAAAAAAACGCTTCAAGTTTGCTGGAACTGAATTGGAGAGTGTGAATTATTTTTAACTCATTGGTCTAATATTCTCAAAATACTGTAAGTATGCATCTGCGACACAAAATAATGTTTAGAAAGCGCAGGAGCAAGCCTTTGCATTCTGAATAGTTGTTAACATCTTAGGCGTTCAGTAAGTTGCGCTTTACACAAATTATGATGATAAAAATCAATCGTTTCTTTGACTGCGTGTGGAATCTTATGTTTTGGATATATCGGACATTGCATCATTTCATGTAAAGCTACTTAAATTTGTCTTAGTATGAGAAACGCCAGAAAACATATATTATTGATGGTAAAATCTGCTACATTAATAACAGTCGATATACGCAAAACGGCTTTAGCCTTCCTATTGAAATACTATGGGAGAATGAGAGGTGTTGTTTCAGCCCCTCCCCACATGACTCTCCTGGACTTGGATTTTAATGATCTAGAACGAGTTATTTTCAAATGGTTCTTAGGCGTAGGGGTGGGGGTAGTCGAATCATTTCAACAGCAACTCTCTGTTTTCAAGCAAATGAACCATAATTTTTAGTATGAGAAACGCCAAAATACTAATATGGTTGACGGTCAAACCTTCTGCATATTCATAACAAAATATATGTGCCAAACCTTCGGGCTAAAATACTGTGGGGGACTGAGTGGTGTCGTTTCACCCCCCCCCCCCCTAATATGACTTTCCTGGGCTTGAGTTTTAATGATCCTTAAGGAATCTAGACACAATATTTTGAGATAACTAAACAAATATCTTGAGCCGTTGACCTCCAGGGCTGACCAATGTCCAAAGTATCAAAGTGCTCAGAATCGATAGAATGAGTTATTTCCAAATGGTTCTCAGGGGTAGGGGTTGGGGGTAGTCGACTCATTTCAACAGCAACTCTCTACTTTCAAGCATATGCGCGCTTTGTCTTAATCTGGTCATATCTGGAGAACTTTACGTCTTTCATAGTTGGTATCAAAAAACAGGCACCTAGATGCAATTTTGAAAAATGTAAAACACTACTAATTAGCTTATTTGCATATTCATGAGAATGTTAAATGTTAATTTTATAGAACATTATTCCACGTCTCTATACCCCTGGAGACTCTACTTGACTTAGAGTTTTTGTTTCCAGCAAACTAGAGGTGTGGTATAACCGTAAACAAATGTATCCGACATCGCTCGGAAAAAAACCACAAGTTCCCGCATATAACGGGGGGATGATGAATAGACCCGTCGTGTAGACTCATTGTTATTGCATGAATATATGACGGCCACAGAGTCTCTCTGTAATTGACAAGCGAGTGATATGTCATGCTACAGGTTGTGACGGTGAAGGCTTCTCATACATGTACGTATCGCCTGCCATTTAGATACTTTTTAACCTACAATAATCAAACACGTCTGTGTTCAGATGATGTTGACATGCGTAGAAATGGATTCGTGTATTGATGTGATGGTTTTGCACGATGACCTGCTTTTTTGTTTAATCCCGTCCACTTCTACCCTTTTGACCACCCTTTTGGTTTAGTTTTAACTAAAAGTGCATGTCTTGAGATGTAACTTTTAAGACATTTGTGACAATTCATGCAGGTTTTTTAGAATGATATTAATAATATTATATTTTTTAGTGAAAAATGTTAATGCTATATTTTGTATGCCTCTCGAATAGAAATATCATATTAAGCATAGGCTGGCTGCGTTACCTTTTAACAGAACAATTCGTGAAAACATGATAGACGTTGTGGTTTGAAATAGATAAGTGCTAAAATATTCACCAAATTGAACCCTTCTTGTTGACATGAAAGCAAAACAATCTCAACTATTCCACTGATGTTTTAAAATGCATCAATACCATATTATTTTGTAAAAAACAAAATTTAAAAATGACATTTTCTCACATTATATTTAACAATGATCAGCACATCAAATTTGTCGCATGCTTTGGCACCAAAACATTGTAACAGTCCTCTGATGTATGAGCATATTCTATCAAATCATTTTTTCCTTAACAGGTCATGCAAGTAGGTTAATGGGTTGAAAGACAATAATTTTGAAAAGGAACACTTAAATGCTAATACATTATTTTACGTATAAATCAAAATGGTGGGTCACCGTTGTGCTTTGAATTTGATTTAGAAATGAAACGAATACTATACCTCAAAGTAATACATTACTGCAAAACACTAAACCCACTATACGTTATTAGATAGACGAAGACAATAAATATCAAAATTTATACATTTTAAATTATTGAAATTAGCTGAACAAAGTTTTTTTTTATATTTTGAGATTTGATGTGTATGGCATTTGTCTTAATGGCCTAACACGTTTTCTTCTTCTGAATGCAATTATATTGAAGCACTGTGTATGTTATAGACTAAGACCGCTCTAGTTCTACTCACTTCAGATTTAAAGAAAGTTCGAGACTCCTTCAAACAAATCAGGGCCTTGTACCACTTTCAACAACCGTCTTGCTGTATCCCAGTCCCCAAAAGACATTTATAATACGATCAGCACATGATTGCATCACCAAGCTACTAATAACTGGTTGACACTCATGTTCTCGAGGCTGACTTCCTGTCCCTGGAATGACCCAAAGAATTAGTAACTTCTGCTTAGAAAAAAAATATGGCTAACATATTTTGACGATTCTAGGATAATGGTCAATAATTTATCACATGCAAGTCAGGGATCTGTCAAAAACGTTAAGGAAAGTTGATTAATGATAGAGAAAATAAGATATAATTGACGAAAATGGTTCAGTCTCTTATTTCAACGCCCGGAGACCAATCACTTGCCGATGACAGGTCCACGAATTATAAGGATTGTGAGTATTCACGTGATTCTAGATATAGGCCAATCGATGCGTGAGAAGCTTAATCAAAAGATGTTACACACGTAGAATACGTCAGCAGAAAATGAATATTCAAGCGTTGATTTGAGCGTTTGTTAGAAAGTAGTTCATACATTAGAAACCGCTTCAAAGCCTTTAGATATTTTAAAAAACGTAGAAGACGCAAAATATCCACATGATTTATGAATGAAACATGCAATTTGTTGATTTAAAAAGAAATATGTGGTTTATAATGTTATGTAGTCAATCAGATACATATTAATGTTCATCAGATGTTAAAATATACTCACATCAGGGAATGTGATATCAGGAACGTATACATTATGCTAATAACACAAGTGATTAACTTAACAACACATTATCAAATTAGATTACATCTTTATAATTAAAAAACTGTGTAAAGTTAAATAAATATACAAAATCAATAAGGCCGTAATTTGTTTAGCATTGTTCTTTGAATGTAGACGTGACAAGGAAACAACAACAACAGCAACAACAACAACAACAGTAACAACAACAACAACAACAACAACAACAACAACAACAACAACAACAACAACAACAACA
>JAUUEB010119706.1:993-14851 GCA_032362205.1 Clione limacina | reverse complement strand
CCCTCGCGAAACATTCGACCCCCCCACAAAACAATGGCCGCGAAGCGGCCGAAATTTTTGACATAAGTAACAAATGATTCAAATTGAGGGGAATTTGTATCACAAATTGGGAACAATGGCCGCGAAGGGGCAACAATTTTGAAAACAAGTACTGGGGCTCCCGAAAGCTGGAGCCAGGGGCGCCCTACTGCACACATACACACACACTCTCTCTCTCTCTCTCACACACACACACACACACACACACACACACACTCACGCGCACACACACACACACACACGATGAAAATATACCACTACACAATATAATTGTATGCGTGGAATGAACTTACGCTAAACAGGGGCGTCATAGCTATGGCTGTACCCAAGAAGTTAACCATATCTTTACGAGTTTGGTTACTTTTAAAGTGTCAAGTTAAGAATTGAAACACTTAGGGCGAAAAACGGGGACACAAATTCGTGTTTCATCATACTTGACCTTAATTATCTTGGATGAACTATATTTTTTTTATTCCTAGTGGACGGGATTAATAAAAAAAAAATTATTCCTCACGGTTAATTATAGCACTTCGTAGTCATCACAATTTTTATAAGCAAGTGTGTGCTTGATTAGCAAAGTGTTTTTGACCTCACGAAAATGTCAATAAATCTAAATACATAAAAACAATTCTGGATACGTTTCTTCTTAATATATACATTCTTCGTGGACAATTTACTTTTTTCTTCTCTGATAAGATGAGATGGCTGAAGGAAGAGGTTGCTCACAATACGCGTTTCCAATCACAAATCATTTTGTTTTATGGCTGTTTCCTGTGCATGTTTTATAGCCACTGTTGCGGAAATTACCGAACGGAATGAACCCGGAAAGATCACCCCACTCCACAACTGTGTTACACACAAAACAACGCGTTGTGAGGGACAGCTCGTAACGGGAGGGACAGTTAACCGGTGTTCAAAAATTAAAATTTCCATATGTGCGACGAAATTGTAAACTAATGCACCAGGTATGTTGGATGTTTATTAAACCATTGCACTGCTCACCCATTTAATTTATTTCGTGGGCGCTGCTTCACCCGGTAAGTGCCGGTAAAAAATGACAATAACTAGGGAACTGTTCATAATCATAATGTCTCGATGATAATCATGCCTGAAACGGGTGGAGGATGTTGGAGGGGAAAAAGTGGGCGCGGTCAATTCTTATGTGTACTCTCTAGAACATCTTTAACAACACTCATAACATATTTATTAATAGAAATGTGATTATGGCTGCATTGAAGGAGACCAGACTCTGACAGAGACTATATTTTCCCTTTTCTGTTTATGTTCATGAAAAGCACTTCCTGTCTGGTCTGCTTCACTCCTACAGAGAAACACATGTTCATGTTTAAACGGAACAAATTATGGATTTTATGCGATAATTTGGAGAATTGAAAATTGATTACCGCAAAATAAAAATAGCACAAACATTGTTCTTCTTAGTCTATGAGACTGTCCCAAATGTGTTTTACTTGTATTTTGATAACAGTTTGATGAGTTTGAGAGTATGTCTGTGTTGCCTTCTACTTTAGATGTGGACTTCTATAGTCTATAGTTAATAATAATTACTTCTAAATATCAGTAGGGGAAGGGGGGGAGAGTTGTCACGCAGCCGAGTTGTCACATTCGGCCTGTAGAAAATACTGGCTTCTTGGGACACCTATAATTAATTAAATTAGGTGAAAAAATGCGAATCATAACTATAGCCAAATCAAGAGAAACCACTCTCGCTATTACCACAAGTAAATCGAAAAACAAAATTTTCGACTTGGTTTGTAAATTTATGAAGTTGGTGTCATTTTCAGTAAAACGGGGACTTAGTTAAGGAAATTTCTTTAGATAGTTGGCATAAACTTCGACTAATATATATTCTATTAGCCTGTAACAACATATTATGGATATATTCATAAACAAATGAAATAAAATAAAAATTGGGAACAAAACGACCGCGGGGCAAGTTGTCACAAGATGTGACAACATACCCCGCATAAATTCCACTTGTGACAACTTGCCCCAGACTAGTCTATTCGCAAAAGAAAACTTAATAGATGGTAATGGGTCAGAGAAAACATATATTTTTTTTTAAAACATACAAATATGTAGGTACAAATCAATGTTTAATATCCAAAAAAAAGTGTGACAACTTGCCCCAGGCTCTGTGACAACTTGCCCCACCGTGGGGTAGGTTGTCACACAAAAATTTTTGGTTTTAAACATTAATTTTTGAAAGCGGGAAAACAACCAAGAAAATCTGCTAGCCTCCAAATAATGCCAAACATATGTAGTTTTTCACATGCAAAGTATCATGGACTTCAAACCATATTTAAGGGGTGAAATGATTGAAAAGGTGAAAATTGTGACAACTCTCCCCCCCTTCCCCTACATCAGAGGAATAACTGGCCAATATCAAAATGTTCCCCTGATTTTGCAGTTTTCATAAAACTAACTCAGTTATAACAAACATTTCTTTGTTCCCTAAGCAATTCGTTATAAGTGAATTCACCTGTATAACAATCTTGTTTTTAAAGGAGTTAAGGGAATCAGCAGAAACTACTTGATTTGGCAAACTGTTCCAGTTGTTGATGATTCTGTTGGTGAAAAAATGTGAAAATACCTGTTTATGAGGTGTACCTGGTTTTCTGCTGCTAAAGTAAGATTTTTTGGCCTATTTATTGATTTTATGTTGGGTTTCACAAAGCCTAAGAAATTGTTTGACTTAGGCTCAGCTTTGTGTCATTTTCAGAGGGCTTCAGCTTCATTGGATGTCAGGGCTTGATAATTATTATTAATATTATTACAGGTGAATTCACTTATAATGAAATTGCTTTTAACGAAAAATCAGTTATTACGAACAAAGTAAAAACTACCTTAATATATCTCTCTTTGGACCATTAGAATATATTTCTTATACCAAACTATGATTTCAAAGAAATAGCTTATAACGAACAAGAATTAAAGAAACGGTTGAGTCATGTGAGTAAGAGGGCTTTAAATAAGGACACATTTTTAAAGATCCTTTCATCATATACTGTATGAGTGGTTCATATTTTAATTGTGTGTTTTTAACTTGGTCTTCTTTTCAATGCTCACAACAAATAATATTGACGAGAATGTCATTCTTGTTCTGTCTTAATTCAAAGGTTTATTGAAATTAACAGAGTTGATACCCAGATTAAGTGAGATGAACAGAATGTTTGCTCAGATTTAGTGATATGACCAAATTTGTTTAACCCAGATTTAGTGAGATGAACAGAGTATTTATCCAGGCCCTGATCAAGCAGCACACATTGGTCACAAGAAGTCACATGACCCCAGAGATAGCCCTTCATCTGGTCACACCAAGTTGTCAACTGTGGAAATTACCGCTGGAATCTTGTCCGTTTGATGACCCTTTTTGGGCTTTTTATTGGCCTGGTGGTCAAGCTTTAACAAGGTTTGTGATTAGAAATTCTTACAATAATATCACATTTAATTAATATTTCAACAATAAGATTGAATATATTGCATAAAACTGTTGATAAGGATATGTCTTACTTATGTAGCAGCATGAATTTGTGTATGTATACCGTGAGATTGGTGGATCTTAGGTAGTCTGTCTACATACTGATTATTATTGTTGCAATGTCAGGCAAGGTGCCAAAATGGTTAGCATGCCTGACCATCATTTAAACAACCCAGGATCTTTATGCATCACAATTTATTTGCAAGAGAAAAGGTTTTATCAGGGGAGGAGCAAAATTTTAGTATAGGAAATATACTATGTAACAGCAAAGGGTATATGAGCTACAAAAAAGGCTTTAAGCATGTTTCCTGAACAAATTTGAAAGAGCAAAGATATTAGCTGCGCAGACCTTCATAAAGTGAAGAAATATTTAACTTTTGTGCAAATATCGGTTGCACAATCTTGAATGTCAGAGAGTTTAGTGTGCATTTTAAAATAAATGTTTTTCTGGACTATTGATGCAAAATGGTTCATTTTAGAGAATGGTTTGTTTTTAATTGTTGTCTCCTTGCAAAATTGTTAAAGGATTCATAGAAAAAGAAGCATTTTAAGGCAATTGTAAGGTTTTGGTGCCTTTATTTATGTATTCAGTGGTTAAAAGTGATCTTTCCCAAGTTAAAATCAACAATTTTTTTAAAATCTAAGAGGTCATTTGATAAAGACTCTTGAAGAGGGTTACATAATCTGAAACAATATTACCATTCTATAACACTAAATTCATTGAAATAATACAACTTACTCTAAAAAATGTTTAGGTATGTCTCTGGTAGGATAGTTAATAACAAAAGTGTGGTTTGAAAATATTTGTTATGTATTTACTTTTTTTCTATTTCATTGATAACTGTGAAATAAAACTCCTGACATAGACAGTCTTTTAGTCCTCATTAATAATTGAGATTGTTCTATTGGTCTAAATCTTTAACTGATTTTCAGTAGCCTGTAAGCCTGTTACAATTTTTAGTTGGAGAAAACATCAGAATAAATTAATGTCTAAGATTTGTTTATGAATTTTCTCTTACTTTATTTTTCTAGATATATTCTTGACAATCCTAAATGTGTACAAAATAAGTCTGTTCTAGACCTCGGCTCTGGATGTGGGGCATCAGCAGTAGCAGCAAAAATGTGTGGAGCTTCTTACGTCCTAGCAAATGATATTGACCCAGGTAAAGTTTGTTCAATGCTCAACTTTTATATATATTTTGTTACAAACTTTTTTAGCGTACAGTGAAACTCGCTTAAACCAAAGATTTTGGGAAGAGCAATTTAGTTGTTTAAACAAACCACAGTTTTTTAGTAAAACTTAGTATGTTAGGGGTCAACAAGCAGTAGGTGTACAACGTCTGTAATATCCTATTCCACGCTCTAGCTTATTACTTAAGCTAGGCAACAGTCACACTCATGCCCTTCTAAAAATACAAGTGAAACGCATTAGGGTTATATGTTTAAATTTGGGGATTTACAATAATTTATCTTTTGATGCACAAAATGATGGCATTTAAATCTGTAATTTGATCATTATTTGTTCCGTTTAAACACTAATAGTTTTTTTTCTGTCGGTTTAAGCATTTTTCTTTAAAACAAATAAAGAGAGGGAAAAAAGCAAAACAGGAGTCATGTTTTTTTCTGTTTAAGCAAAAAGTCAACTTATGCAGTTTAAACGAGTTTGACTGTATCCATAATGAATGTAAAACACATTACGGTTAGTCTATAAGTACAATTTCTGGGATTTTCCGATAATTTATCTTTTGATGTCCAAAATTATGGCATTTAAATCTGTAATTTGATCATAATTTGTTCCGTTTAAACCTTAACAGTTTTATTTCTATTGGTTTAAGCATGTTTCTTTAAAACAGATAAATGAGAGGAAAAAACAGGAGTCATGTTTTTGATAAGCTAAAATTCAGCTTAAGCTTTTGTAGTTTAAACGAGTTTGACTGTATCCATAATGAATGTACCTAGAAACATGTGGTAGTCATCATTCAATGCGAAAAATGTTTCAAATCAAAATGCAAATTCTTTATCAGAAGCATTTTTACCATAGTTTATAAAGGCAAAAATCAAGAATTTGCTGTCCTTTCGTTAAAGGGAAGTTGATTGAAGACTATATTTCTGATGTAATTTATTGTAGAGACTAAGACAGAAGCATTTGTAATAAGACACTTTTTATAAGAGACGATAAATGAATGCCAACGTAAGATTTTAATTATTTTTCTTTCTATGTCCAGCTGCAGCAACGGCCATTGAGTTGAATGTTAGGGAGAATTCCGTCCAAGTTGACATCAGTACTCAAAATCTTCTTGACACAGAACTCGAGAAACCTGTGGATGTTGTCCTTGTGGGTGACATGTTCTATGATCCAGACTTTGTCCAACTCATCACTCAATGGATCAAACGACTCTCGTCACAAACAACGGTGATGATTGGAGATCCTGATCGGTTGCCTTTTGTCAATCATCCCCTTAAGAAACATTTAAAACTCTTAGCAGATTACGAATTACCACAAATTGTACGTTCTGAAAATAATGGACTAACGCATGGGAAAGTTTGGATGTACACTAATTCATGACACAGATTTATTGTGTTATTTATCGTGACAACTGGAAATAGTATTTCATGACACAGATGGTGTGTTATTTACATAATTGATAATAAATATTATATTAGTTGACAGTATTCAACCATGTTATGAGTTTGTTTGTCAAAACAAGTTACATGCTTTAACTCTATGACAGTCATTTAAATTTATTCTTTTTCTGTGTAATTGATCTTATAAGTTTTGCTTATTTTAAAGAGTTATTGTTACTTTTTTGTCATTATTTTTAAACCAAACTTATTCAGACAGAAAATATTGTGCTTCCAAAAAAATCAATTAACAGAGTTTGACTGTTTATCATTAAGTCAAACACTTATAAAATGGGGTGCACATAAAAGTATAGTATTTTAAGTACTGTAAAGTCCGCCTTTATTTTTGTTGAGGGCAAAATATTCATAGGAAAAATTGACATCACAAGACTGAAAACAAAATCTATGAGAAATCTTGTGTGCAGCAAGAATATACAAGACCATATAATTCCTATCGCCATATTTTTGTATATTTTTGGTATAAAAAGTTCTTATTCAACATCTTGCTTGTTCACGGATTTCCTCAAAAGTTCTTGTATGGATTGAGTTGTAATTTGAACATATGGTTAAAAACATACCAAAGGGGTACTTAGTATACTAAAATTCATGAAAATGCAACAATTTTGGATTTTATTTTGTTTTTCCCTATATATATCCTTTGTTAAATTCCACCTTAGTACAACAACATGGTAAACAGTGACACCCCATGATAATATCACTCACGATCACGACAGTGTGTCTTTTGACCCCTTATTTTAATTTTGGAAGTACTTCCTTGCACAATAGAGTCAAAAGCTAAACATGGCTTTATCTCTGTTGTTTATGTACCAATATTTACAAATTTGGTCTTGAAATAAACCTTTTGGTAGGTTTTATCAATTAAAAGCATAATTGAATAAAACAAAGATATATTGACAAAAATATGTTACTTTTAAGTTTTGATGACGTCACAGATTCATTCCTATAAAAATCATCGTTTTTTCCTCCTTGAAATATGTTTAAGGTGTACGAAATCAACAAATAAAATATCAAAAGAAAGATATTAGCAAGACAATTACAAATATGCAAACTTAAATAAAATCAGACTTATATTAAGCGCGTACGAGACCATACGGCAATATCAATACTATTGTCCAAATAAGGTTGGCCTTTTTTGTTATGCTCTGTTGAATATATGCCTTTATCTGTTTCTACATGTTTAAGTCTTGAGATCTGTTTAAATAACATAATTTAAGAATTGAAATCAGATGGAGAAATTGGCCTTTGGACACTTTTTTTCATCTTTTACTTCTTCAAACTGTGGTGGAATATTTGAGAATACAGGGGTGTATATCTAGGCTTTCAAACTTTTTGGGTTATTATGGCATGAACTTTTTTTTATTAACATTTTAGCATCGAAAACCTAAGGGGGAATTGGTCTTTCTAAACATTTTTTTTTTAAATTCTTCAAACTGTGTGGGGTGTTAGCGCAAAGCACCATTACCAACCGCGCAAAGCCATCGTGTTTTGCAGGTCGGTCTCTTTTTTAATGACTTTTATGCATTGAAAAAACCTTAGGGGGAATTGGCCTTTGGATACTTTCTTCTTTTGAGCTAATTCTTAGAGGAAGTCAGGTAACGCCAATGTGACAAACTCGCTAGTTTCTAATAATAGAGATGCTGATGTTTTCATTGTTAATATTGTCATCTTCAAATTCAGAAGAAAAGTGAATCACTTTGATCACTATTTTGTGAAGCACAACATCTGTTTCCAAGTCTTATGATGTAAAGATGTAGACAAAGGTTTATAAGTCTTGTTTTGTCAAGCTAGGGAAATGCATGCAGACATCAGAGGAAAAAGAGGGAGAACTGGCCAATTTCAACAAGTTCCCCGGGTTTTTTAGTTTTTATAAAATGAACTCAGTTATAACAAACGTTTCTTTGTTCCCGAAGCAATTCGTTATAAGTGAATTAACCTGTATTTATGTTAAACCAAAGATTAAACATTAAATAAGAAAAACAAACTTGTTCATGTAGCAAGTATAAATACCCATTGGTAGTTAATTTATTCTCATTTGTAACTACAAAGGAACAATAAAACATACATTCTTCTTCTATGAATGGACAGTACTGCAACAAAGAGCAAAATATCAACGGGTACTCTTCTTTCATAAAAATCCAAAACATGTTACACATTTTAACAACATGACTCTCTTAAGTACGGTCAACTTTGGTATTGCCATATTGTCTTAAACACAGACTTAACATGTTACAATTAACTTATAAATATGTCTAGTCCAATCAGAGGATCTAACATTACAGACTTTGCATAATAACAAGTACAATTTCCTGTGAGTAAAGTCGTCTCTTTAAGCAAGATTTGTTGAAAGCAATTTTCTACTTTAGATGGGCTTCAACAGAAAAGAGGTGAATTGAGAATTCTGCCACACATCCATCCCCAGACAAAGCATTAAGTAAAACAGCTTTTCACATAAATGTTACTTATTCACAGTTAGTAATTTTATTTAAGCCGTGTTGATTGTGTTACTTTCCTTGATTATTTCAGATTTGATACAGATCATTGTTAGTGTGCACTTAATTGTTCAAAATAATATTGCTCTATTATTGCTCTTGAAGCATACAACAATGTGGGTAAGAAAGCATGGAATGTAACTTCTCAATAACAAATTATGTCTTAACATGATTGCTGCACTCTTAAATGTTGATTGACCAATGTTATCTAGGCGGAAGATAATCTCCCAACTTTTAACAATAGATGACATTTTACATTGTGGCCTGCTTAATGTGCTTTACAATATATCTAGCCCGACACACCCGACAGATTCACTCCTGTGTCTTCACAGCTTGGGAAGTGAGGTGCAAGACGAACAGGAGAGATGAAGGGTTAATTATATACAACATAACTATGACCATTTGATGATCGAATGTCAGGTTTTACTAGTAACCATGATGAAGTAAAGTTCTTCTTAGTCACCATGGCAACTGCTAGAGTCGTCATCGTCCTACAGACAAAGAAAATTGTAGACTTGGAATTATTTATATCATGCTTGTCAAACATGCCGTAAGACTGACTTTACGATGTAGCTAAAAATGTTATAGAAATAAGAAAAGTTTATGTTAAATGTCTCCATCAATAATGTATGAACAAGAGATATTTTGTAAATCATTCCTGATCAATTATTTTTTTACCTTATAAGGGTGAAACATAATGAAAATTATACAAGATACACAAAAATATTGCAAAATTATGTTAATTTGAATGGTGCAAGATTTGTTTGAAGTTAAGTCAAATCTCTTTGTAATGTTTTATTTACATGACCCACTACACACTTGTGATAAGATTAAATAATTTAATTATTATTATACGATTAGAGTACATCATACCATAAATCATAAAACCATGCAGTCTGCAAGCAAATAAACTGATGACATTTTAGTACATTTGACTCTTGTCTAAGAGAGCAATTATAATGAACTACTAAGAGAACAAAAGCCTTCTTATTCAAAATCAAACCACTCTAACGGCTAATAGCTCTCAACTTTAGTTATAGTTTAAATATTGTTTCGTCATAATAGACTGGTATCATGTAGTATCTATGATTTAGAAAATAGGATGAGGTTCAGATATATTTCCAGTCTCTAAACAATGAAACAAAACAGTTTTATTCTATAATCAAAGCTTGCTGCTTACATATTTTAATTTCTTCTAATTTCTATAGAGATATTAATTACATAGATCTAAGAACCTGTGTTGTTACCAATACACAAGCTAGTATGTGTTAAAAAAAGGCAGGAATGATAAAATTTACCATTTGTTTTACCTTTCTTCTCATCCCATTAATGTATACGAGCTGCGTTCAGCTAAATAAAGCAATATGGAAGACCAAGCGTAAAGCTGACAATAATTCTACATATCAATAATATACATGTGAAAGAATTAGGAACAAGTTTTCAATTTACAAAAACTCCCTGGCAAAGAACACAATTAAATAAGTAAACAAAATAGAAAGTAAAAGAGATATAAGCATCACCATGATGTTAGGATTATGAGGATATACTTAACATATGAATCACAATCAATAACATAACAACATATAGAATCTCTGAAACATATGAGTGACATCAATTTGTAATTAGGTCAAACAAAAAATAAAACATGAGACTCAATGTAAAAATAAAAACATGATAAAAAGTATTGTTCTTATCACCTTATAGTTCCTAGTATTTATTCTAGGTTTCTTCATTAGTCCAGTTGTCAGTCTACGATTTCTATTAGCGTAAAAAAACAACATGAGCATGAGGAGGGGGGACAGAATAAAACCAACATGTCTGGAATGGTACAGGATATTTCAGCCAGATATTCAATGATCATTATGTTATGGTTAAGTAACATGGATTAAAAATAATGATATAATAAAAATTTCACTAATAAAGTTGATGTGAATGAACACAAAGATGACGGCACACATTCCAATTGATTCCAAACTGATTTTGTATTAAAAATATTCCCCTACTAAATTATTAAGGCTTTACTTCATAGACAAAAGTGGGGCCGTTTGGGATATGTTCAGCCAAGTTGAGGTATGACCGCTTCCTGTCTGCTGTCTCGTATAATTTTCAAAATAGAATGATTTGTGACACCTCCCTTCGAAAGGTGTCATATATATCGCTGATTTTGATTCTGAGGGAAAAGGCACAAGGGTTTGAATTTTGTTATGAATCTGGTTTTCTCAGCACTTCTTTGGCAAAAGAATGAATGTCAAACATGTTTCCACTTGTAAGACTCTAATTTTTTTGCTTCATGACAGAAGGCTTTTTAGTGTGTCTATTTGGTTTGTAATTTAACAAGCAGGGATCAATTGGAAGATATTTCAGAAGGACAAGAAAGAGACAAACAAAAGCTGTGACATATAAAGAGACACAGTCGAATGATATAATGTTAACATAAAATATAGAAATAACTCCTTGTAAGGAAAAAAGAGACTAGATAGACAGCAAGGTAAGATCATGTACAATGTGAGTAGCAAATTGGTATACTTTTGCATATTTTACATTCACGCAAAAAGTAACAGCTTCTAAACTCATGCAAATCGACTTTTTTTATTCTATAAATCCAGATATATGTACAGACAAACCTCTGTAAGACGCCAAACTTTACCAACCGCCTGCGGTTGTCTTTTGTACAAGCATGTAACTCTATATAAAGACTACAGGTCCCGCTAAGAGACCTATTTTGCTTTTGTCCTCAACTTGGCGACTTACACAGGTTTACCTGCATGTTAATGCTACCTGTCAAAGGACACTGAAGAAAACTTTTAGCAAACACAATACATGAGAACTTTATTATAAAATCTTTGATTGTGACCAATTGCTCCCAAGTTTGGAATCCACATAATAAAGTGGTCAGGAAGGCAAGGATTTTAAACAATTGCCATAACATGAATAAATGTAACACTTCGGTCAAAGTCCCTACCTAACCATGGTTAAAAGCAGGAAAAACTCGATCTGTGTCACTGCTATTGCTTCATATCACAGATAACACGCTACACATTCTTCATACCTATTGTTGCTAATAGCAACCAAACAAACTAAGGCAACAAACAAAACTGTGAGATGACTGCTCTTACACTGAAGAGTGACTAATGGAGTCATAGATTTTACACGGAAATGTTAAACTGAGTGGCCTCCTACTTAGTCCAGCCAGTTTTATCTGGACCAGCTACTTATGGATATGAGCATATGAGCAGGCATACTCTACGATGGCTTTGCTAAGGGGGGAGTAGCAGCTATGGACTTCAAATTGTCTACAGGATCCAAACTATGACATCAAGTAAACAATGCTCACGTTTCAGCGTAAGAGAAAGACATCAAAGTCTAGGAATGAATGAACGCCTCAAAGGAAAACTCCTTATGACATCCAGTGAGAAATACTTGTAAAGTGTTAGATAGTTTTCCATACAGAACAACCACTCAATCATGTGTTTTAAATGTATAATTGTGTGCATTAAACATACTATTCATTATGCTGAACGTGTATACAAGACCCTAAAGGCTTCATTTTATTTTGTCTCATACATCATTCATACTTCATATTAAAATTGCATGAAGCACCTTATTTACTCAAGATGAAATGTTTCATAGAAAAAATTGTGAGAAACCAGCGCACAAAAAAATTGGAAAAATAGTAAAATGCTGAGCAAAACCATCACATACCAAACAAATATTCCAAAAGCTATCTACCAATTTAAGACAAAACATCCCTGATGAGTACAAATCCCACAGACGAAATGTGTAACTTTGCAATGTGTTTATCTTTACGGCCATATGATTTGTATGCTCTGCCAGCACTATGAAATACATAATTATGTAATGTTAACCTATCAACGATGAACCAGCTAAAACACTTTAGTGATAACAAAATTAATTTCCTCTTTTTTACATTATCAGCGAGAAGGCAAGAAAAGGTTTTGCTATCTTTCTTCAGCCTACATTTACCTTAAATAAAATTTAAAACATGCATTAAAATTTATTTTTTAGCATTATTGCATACATCTTTAGGCAATCTATTGTGATGAAAACCAAAGATTGTCTCATTTCCTAGGACAATTGGAAGGACTGAATAACACCATCAGTATGTTGGAGCTCTCTGTAATAATAACCCTTAACATCAATGTTAAATCAAATCAATTAATGGTAAGAAGACTGAGGTGAAAATAAGTTAAAAATGGTGTATGATACCAGGAAAGAGACTATTGAAAAAAATATCTGATTGTCAACCCCTGATTTACAGTAAACTCTTGCCTATATTAAGACATAATCCCTGATTTACAGTAAACTCTTGCCTATATTAAGACATAATTCTTGTATTTACATCTTCATCAAGGCAGGTAATATGTTCTATAAGTATAAATAGAATTATAGTTCAGGATGTTTACAAAATAGATCAGTCAACTAAAAATGTTCTAAGAATATGGAGAGTCTCTAACAGCATTGTTTCTTCTTCCCAGTTCCCCCTTTGCCTGTCACTCGTATGGTGTCTGGTTGTTGTTTCCTAGCTTCTTGTTGGAGTATCTTCTTTGCCTCCAGGACCAGTTTGGTTATGGCCAGAAACATCTGTCAAGAAAATAAACAACAAACGTTAATCATTCATTTCAAGAAAAGTGAACCATTTATCCTTTAGGTTGGAGATGTATATTTTTACCTTCATCAAAAAGGCACAGAAAATCGGAAAAAAGTCATCTCTAATTTCATAATTTCTTTCATTTTATTTGTACCCTTCTTTTTCTTTTTACAAAAAAGTTTGCTTTTCTGACAAAAGTCAATACTGGGTCATTCTATGGAGTGCTTTAATCCACTAACAGATTTTTACTTGACCCCTAGGTGCATGCCTGAATTGGATAAAATAACAAGATCTTCGCCTACGCTTTTGGCTTGTGTAATATAGCTCTTATAAAGAATTGGTTTAGCAAAAAAAATGAGTAATGAAAAAAAAATGTGTTTGCACTGAGTGAGTCAAGTGTCAATCAACCCATACAATACTGTGTCAATAAAACACCCTTTAATCAATCACATGGTTATCTACACATACTTTTTGGTGCTACAAATCACTGTTTACTGACCAAAAGAACTATATAAATTATCATAGACAACTTTTAATAAATGCTTAATTCAGGTGCCTGCCAGCTTTCGTTAATTTTGT